>JBDPZO010000004.1:874665-894338 GCA_039877585.1 Heterodera filipjevi | reverse complement strand
CCGCCACTTTTTCTTTCTCATGTCGTCTAACCCCCCCTTCCTGTACTATTTTTTTTTTGCTAAAGAAATTTCAAAAACAAGGGAATCACTTTTACGTGATCAAATTTGTATTGGGGGCATTTTTTGAATTCAGAATTTAACAAACAGTTCTTTAAGTCCCACCGTGAGGCAGGACAGTCCAAAATTTGTGTCCACGCGAGGCGCGGAAAGTCCAAGTACTTATTTGGACCACAAAGTGTCAACTTCGGACTGAAATTTGTTCTTTAGTGAAGATATAGAACATAAATATCCATAGGGTGCGGCACTTTTTCCTTTCATGTCGTCTAACCCTCCCCTCTCCTGTACTATTTTTTTTTGTCTAAAGAAATTTCAAAAACAGGGATACACTTTTCGTGATCAAATTTGTATTGGGTGGCATTTTTTGAATTCAGAATTTAACAAACAGTTCTTTTTAAGTCCCACCGTGAGGCAGGACAGTTCCAAAATTTGTGTCCACGCGAGGCGCGGAAAGTCCAAGTACCTTAATGGACCACAAAGTGTCAACTTCGGACTGAAATTTGTTCTTTAGTGAAGATATAGAACATAAATATCCCATAGGGTGCGGCACTTTTTCTTTCTCATGTCGTCTAACCCCCCCTTCTCTGTACTATTTTTTTTGTCTAAAGAAATTTCAAAAACAAGGGATACACTTTTACGTGATCAAATTTGTATTGGGTGGCATTTTTTGAATTCAGAATTTAACAAACAGTTCTTTTAAGTCCCACGTGAGGCAGGACAGTTCCAAAATTTGTGTCCACGCGAGGCGCGGAAAGTCCAAGTACCTTATTTGGACCACAAGTGTCAACTTCGGACTGAAATTGTTTTTAGTGAAGATATAGAAACATAAATATCCCATAGGGTGCGGCACTTTTCTTTCTCATGTCGTCTAACCCCCCTTCCTGTACTATTTTTTTTGTCTAAAGAAATTTCAAAAACAAGGGATACATTTTACGTGATCAAATTTGTATTGGGTGGCATTTTTTGAATCAGAATTTAACAAACAGTTCTTTTTAAGTCCCACCGTGAGGCAGGACAGTTCCAAAATTTGTGTCCACGCGAGGCGCGGAAAGTCCAAGTACCTTATTGGACCACAAAGTGTCAACTTCGACTGAAATTTGTTCTTTAGTGAAATATAGAAACATAAAATCCCATAGGGTGCGGCACTTTTTCCTTTCTCATGTCGTCTAACCCCCCCTTCTCGTACTATTTTTTTTGCTAAAGAAATTTCAAAAACAGGGATACACTTTTACGTGATCAAATTGTATTGGGTGGCATTTTTTGAATTCAGAATTTAACAAACAGTTCTTTTTAAGTCCCACCGTGAGGCAGGACAGTTCCAAAATTTGTGTCCACGCGAGGCGCGGAAAGTCCAAGTACCTTATTTGGACCACAAAGTGTCAACTTCGGACTGAAATTTGGTCTTTGTGAAGATATAGAACATAAATATCCATAGGGGCGGCACTTTTTCTTTCTCCTGTCGTCTAACCCCCCCTTCTCTACTATTTTTTTGTCTAAAGAAATTTCAAAAAAAAAGGATACACTTTTACGTGATCAATTTGTAGGGTGGCATTTTTGAATTCAGAATTTAACAAACAGTTCTTTTTAAGTCCCACCGTGAGGCAGGACAGTTCCAAAATTGTGGTCCACGCGGAGGCGCGGAAAGTCCAAGTACCTATTTGGACCACAAAGTGTCAACTTCGGACTGAAATTTGTTCTTTAGTGAAGTATAGAAACATAATATCCCAGAGGTGCGGCACTTTTCCTTTCTCATGTCGTCTAACCCCCCTTCCTGTACATTTTTTTTGTCTAAAGAAATTTCAAAAAAGGGAATACACTTTTACGTGATCAAATTTGTATTGGGTGGCATTTTTGAATTCAGAATTTAACAAACAGTTCTTTTTAAGTCCCACCGTGAGGCAGGACAGTTCCAAAATTTGTGTCCACGCGAGGCGCGGAAAGTCCAAGTACCTTATTGGACACAAAAGTGTCAACTTCGGACTGAAATTTGTTTTTAGTGAAGATATAGAACATAAATATCCCATAGGGTGCGGCACTTTTTCCTTTCTCATGTCGTCTAACCTCCCCTTCCCTGTACTATTTTTTTTTGTTCAAAGAAATTTCAAAAACAAGGGATACACTTTTACGTGATCAAATTTGTATTGGGTGGCATTTTTTGAATTCAGAATTAACAAACAGTTCTTTTTAAGTCCCACCGTGAGGCAGGACAGTTCCAAAATTTGTGTCCACGCGAGGCGCGGAAAGTCAAGTACTTATTGGACCACAAAGTGTCAACTTCGGACTGAAATTTGTTCTTTAGTGAGATATAGAACATAAATATCCCATAGGGTGCGGCACTTTTCCTTCTCATGTCGTCTAACCCCCCCTCTCTGTACTATTTTTTTTGTCTAAAGAAATTTCAAAAAACAAGGATACACTTTTACGTGATCAAATTGTATTGGGTGGATTTTTTGAATTCAGAATTTAACAAACAGTTCTTTAAGTCCCACCGTGAGCAGGACGTTCCAAAATTTGTGTCCACGCGAGGCGGGAAAGTCAAGTACCTTATTTGGACCACAAAGTGTCAACTTCGGACTGAAATTTGTTCTTTAGTGAAGATATAGAACATAAATATCCCATAGGGTGCGGCACTTTTCCTTTCTCATGTCGTCTAACCCCCTTCTCTGTACTATTTTTTTTGTCTAAAGAAATTTCAAAAACAAGGGATACACTTTTACGTGATCAAATTGTATTGGGTGGCATTTTTTGAATTCAGAATAACAAACAGTTCTTTTTAAGTCCCACCGTGAGGCAGGACACGTTCCAAAATTTGTGTCCACGCGAGGCGCGGAAAGTCAAGTACCTTATTGGACCACAAAGTGTCAACTTCGGACTGAAATTTGTTTTTAGTGAAGATATAGAACATAAATATCCCATAGGGTGCGGCACTTTTTCCTTTCTCATGTCGCTAACCCCCCTTCTCTGTACTATTTTTTGTCTAAAGAAATTTCAAAAACAGGGATACACTTTTCGTGATCAAATTTGTATTGGGGGGCATTTTTTGAATTCAGAATTTAACAAACAGTTCTTTTTAAGTCCCACCGTGAGGCAGGACAGTTCCAAAATTTGTGTCCACGCGAGGCGCGGAAAGTCCAAGTACCTATTTGGACCACAAAGTGTCAACTTCGGACTGAAATTTGGTTCTTTAGTGAAGATATAGAACATAAATATCCCATAGGGTGGGCACACTTTTCCTTTCTCATGTCGTCAACCCCCCCTTCCTGTACTATTTTTTTTTGTCTAAAGAAATTTCAAAAAACAAGGGATACACTTTTACGTGATCAAATTGTATTGGGTGGCATTTTTTGAATTCAGAATTTAACAAACAGTTCTTTTTAAGTCCCACGTGAGGCAGGACAGTTCCAAAATTTGTGTCCACGCGAGGCGCGGAAAGTCCAAGTACCTTATTGGACCACAAAGTGTCAACTTCGGACTGAAATTTGTGTTCTTTAGTGAAGAATAGAACAAAAAATATCCCATAGGGTGCGGCACTTTTCCTTTCTCGTCGTCTAACCCTCCCCTGTCTCTGTATTACTAATGTTAAGTTGTAAGTATATTTGAATACAAATAAAATATTGATTGCTCGTAAACTTAAAAACAGAAAATGAGACATAATTGGACAGTCAAAAAACAAAAGATTTTTTCTGAGTTCAACAGTCAAAAAACAAAAGATTTTTTCTGAGTTCAAAAAAAATGTTCGTTTCCCCTGTGTCTTCAAATAATTCATTCTGCCGCCGTTTCCCCCATTTTTAAACCATCCGAACGCTTTAACATTCCCTTTTACAGATTTAATACAAAATATAAATTAGGTAAAAAATTTATTCCCTTTGCGGGGAGGGCAACAAAACTGTGGAATCAACTTGATAAAGAACTTATTAAAATTAATTCATTAAATCAATTTAAAACAAAACTCAAAAATCTTTAGGGTATTATAAGACCGGAAAGACTGGAACATTATCTATATAAATATTTCCCTTTTCTATAAGCGATTTGGTGTTTGTTTTTTTGACCTCATATTTTACTTGTATTTTTGTGGTGATCATATTTTCTTTGTATTATCCGTTACTTTGGACAATTATTATTATGTGATGTCTACAAAGTAAGCGGATTTTTCCCTTTTGTGGACTTTTTCTTTATTGACAAATAAATTTAAATTTAAAGTAGCATTAAAAAACGATTTTGCATACAAAGAATTCGGTATCCACCTTTGTTTCGGTCTTCGCCAAAGTGATTTTGCAAAAATTTTTGAAGATATTCGGGTTTGTATGGTCCAATGCGACTCGCTCTTGCTTCCGGACCAAAAATATCGTCTTTGAGACGCAGGTAAAGGCGAAGGCAGTCAATCAACGAAGTGCCATCGACAACGGCAAGTGCCAGAATCTGCAAATGGAAATACTTTTATTAAATATTAAGTTAATTTTTATTTAATTTTCCCACCGCCCCAGTGCTTGTTCCTGCGACCCAATCAAAATGGCGTTGTACAAAATTGTTCTGGCGTTTATTTTTTTTCTGACATTTCTTTTGGTTGCCTCCGTCCACTAAACGCTCGAGTTCAAGTAAAATCTAAAGGATTGGGAAAAATTTAAGATAGGCTTGTTCAAAAATTGTTAGACTGTTAGAATAGTACTAGTAATGAACTGCGTCAGACCCATTTAATTTAAAGATTTTGCCAAACAATCAAAATGATTGGTCTTGGAACTGTGCCCCTAAATGAAATCAGAGAGGGGAAAGGCGAAAAGAGAGAGAGAGGGATAGGGGAGGAGAGAGGGAAATAGGGGAAAAGAAAGAGGAGAGACAGATAGAGAGAAAACCATGCAAGCAAAAACGAATTTTCATGGGGAATTTGACATTTTAATATGCACTAAACCGGAGCAGGACACTCCGCCGAGACATAACGCCGCCGGAAAAAAGACAAAAACCCTTGACTTGTTCAGCCCTAAAAGCTGTTTTTTGAAGAAAATTTCCGAAAAATATCAAAAATTTTGAAAAAAAAATTCATAATTTTCAATTTTCGTAATTTTTTGATATTTTTTTTCAAAACAATTGGAGTTTTTCTTAAAAAAAGCCTAGCTTCTTTGTCACTTTGTTTTTTACACCGGAGTTATGTATCGGCGTAGTTTCGGCCGACAGTTTCGGAATTCACCGGCACTAAAGATCCGGTTGTCTTAAAAACATGCACAAAACCTTTAACGAAATCAGAAAAAAGAAATCTCTCTGTGGGCGTGTAAGTCTTACAATTAACCGCCCACCCCGGAAACTGTAAGTGTATCATTCTCCGATGCCTTTGTGCTGTTGATGGAACCTTCCGTGTCCTCACCTCAGCACAAGTCCCCTGATGCCGCCCCCGTCCAATGAAAGCAGTCGCAATGCTCCGCCCTTTTTGTTCACCGCCCTTTGTTCTCTCTGGTGTGCCAGTGCCTTTTGCTGCTGCTCTCGCGTCACTCGTGCCAATGCCTTGTCGCATCCGTTTTTGGATTTTCGCTTGGAATTGCACTGAAACCCAAAAAACATAAGTAATACTGTAGTTTGTCCCCCTCCCACCTTCAGGAAAAAAATTTTTCTATTTTTTTGGCTTAAAAACAAGTTTTAGGGGGTTTTCGGGTTGCTGATCACGAATCTGGCATTCATTTCGTCAAATTCCTAACCGCGATCCCGAATTCGAACAAAAAGTCGAAAAATCAAAAAATTTTAAATTCGATTTTGAGAGTTTATAATGACTTTAATGCATGAAAACCAACAAAGAAGCGTCATTACATTTAAGAAAGGCTATTTTATACCTCTTTCTGCCTAAAAATCGAATTTAAATTTTTATTTTTAATTTTTTTTAGAAAATTTTTTTTTTCTGAAGGTGGGAGGGGGACAAATTATAGTATTACCAAAACATAATGGCAATTGTAATTGATAAATCAGTTGGGAAATGCCTAACAAATGTTACATTTTCCAAAAATGACCCCCACAAGATTCATTTTTAGAATTTTTCATAAAATAATAGTTATTTTGAAAGATTATAATAGATTGTATTTCTGAGCCTGCTAAAAAAAGAAAGGAAACCAAAACCCAACTAACATCGGTGATGCGAATGCCATTTTTTGACCAGGCGCGAGCGCCATCCAGAACATCGACGAGTCGCTGATTCCTTTAAAAAAACCATTTCAATTTTGACAAAATTCCTTATATTTTTATTAAACATTTTCATGGCGGAATTTTCGGTCCGATTGGCATCTATTTTTGATTCTTTTTTTATACCCATCAGTCCGGTTTATTTGTTCGACCGTTTGGTTTATTCGAATTTTTTTAATTTTGAAAACAAAAAGTCTCACGTAATTCGCATTTGATTTGCAGTTTTTCCCAATTTATTCGTCACGTCCAAATCAGCGCCAAAACAGAGCAGCAGTTTGACGATTGGCACAGAGCCCGCCTAAAAAGTGTGTTAACGGAAATCTCAGAATTCCTTATACGGAACAAATTTCATCTGACAAATTTTGTCTTTTAGAAAAGGATAAGTCTTGGCTTTTTAATTTGTGCATGGGACGATCCTAGGATTTTGCCTTGGAAAAAGCACCTCTCGGAAGGGTGATTTTTTTTTCTCCTCTTCGCTGTCAAAAAATTTCCGGGTAACTATTTGGTTTTTAATTATTTTTGAGACCAAGGGAATGGTTTTTCGGTGATTAAAACGATGGTCATTGCCAATAAAAATTAATCTTATTTTTAATTCTTTCGTTTTTTGACGCGTCCACTCATCACTTACCATCACCGCGTGGTGCAGTGCCGTGTCCCAGTTGGCGTCCTTTCGGTGCGGGTCCGCACCATACGCGAGAAGGAGAAGAACGCGTCCAGATCAAAAAAAGAAAGAAAGGAATTCACACCAACATTTATAGTCCCCATAAAAAAGCAAACCGTTGCGCTTCACCGCGCACAGCAAAGGCGTGCAGCCGTCTCGGTCCGCGCGCCGCTCTTCCAACAACGCGCGCGCAAACTTACCATCCTTTCCAGCACAGGCCATTAATTTTTTGAGAAACTATCAAAAAAATAATTTTTATGGTAAACTTTCAAAAACTAAACCAAGCAAACAAAAAAACTAACTTCGCGCGAAAAACAGTCGAATAAATTTTGTTTGGTCAGTCCTTGTTCTTCGGTCTAAAAAATCCGATTAACTAGCTATGTATCTATGATATTTATTTACCGAAAACAGTTGTAAAAATTCTAGAAATTTGTTAACAATTTTTTGCTGATAAGAAGGCATTTTTGATCTAAATATCAGGGATCACAATAGGGCTGTCAAAAATATGCACATGAAATCACCAAATATGCGCATAAAATATGCACCAAAAATGTCAAAATATGCAAATAAATCGTGAAATATGCAAAAATATGCAGAATATGCATATGGAATATCATCCTAGAAGCTTCAAACCAAGCTAAAAACCTATTTTTCGTGCGTTTCAAGCCCATGACATTTCAGGAAAAAAGAATATGCATATGTGCATATTTTTGGCAGCCTTAATCATCAATGCAAATAGACTTCAAATACCAAGAAAAATTGGGCAATCCTGCAGAATAGGTGTCCCTAATTTAGCTTTGTTATTTTGAGGTAATTTGTTTATGGTAGGGTTACCCTTGAAAATTCCGGAAATAAGTACATCGCTGGTCAAAAAAATTTTAAAAGTCAAAAATAAGTACATTTTTTAAAACGTTGTTTTTGAGCTTATCTTGCTTTTTTCATCAAAATAAGTATGTGCCAGAGCTGGGCGCGATCCGCGATTCGCGACCGCGGGATTGTTTGGGGCGCCCCACCCCTGGTATGTGCGACATAAGCAATTCGGGCTTTGAAATGAGAAAAAAAAGGAAGGGTCGGTGGTGCCGATAGGCGCCGCCGTGAAAAACTTTGAAAATTTGACTATTCTTTTGGTAACAAATTTTGACAAAAAATCAACAATTTTTGAGGATTTTTATGATAAATTTTGAAAAAACCTACGCAAGTTGGGGTCCGGTGGTGCCGATAGGCGCCACCGGAGGAAATTTTGAAAATTTATATATCCAATTTGTTAACAGATTTTCCCTAAAAAAAGTCAAATTTACGCTCATAATCAGCGTGAAATTTATATGTATTTGCGCTTTGTGGACATTAACGTACTTAATCTAAGAGCCGGAGAAAAATTCAATATTTTGGCGAAACTTGTTCGATTTTGTTTTTTTCAAAAGATAATTTTTCTTTCAAATATTGCTATAAAAATCGGAACGAGCGGCCGGGCATGCCCACCCGCTCAGGCAAAAAAGGTTGCGAAGGATTGGTAAACAAAAAAACAAATACCTATATGAATGTTAAATAACAAAATCATTCGTGTCGATAAATTATTCAAAAAACCTCGTAAACACGTGACACACACAACGAATGAGTATACCTACTAGTTAATTTTCCGTTGAGTCCCAAAAATAAGTACACCAGAAAAATGGACACGATTGTAAATAAAAATGTAAATAAACAAAATAAGTTACTATAAAATTTTGGTTTGGCCTAAAAGATCTTTATCTTAATCTGCACATATGTTGTATTCAGCAAAGAAAAACATTATACCATTCATAAAGAAAAAAAGTTTTATTACCCATTTTTCGTGCATAATTTGGCACATTGATGTGCTAATCACGAATATGACCTCAGATTTGTCATATGATTTCTATTTAGGGATTTTTAGGAGCGCTGAGCACGAATCGGAACTTAAATTTATCGTAAGGCATCATCTAACCTATGATTTGGTCGATTTTTGTGCACTGGGCAGCGCCATGTTTTCAGTGAAAACGAGTGTGTACTTGATGAAAAATCATAGATCTGATGAAATCTTAGATATGATGTCATTCGATAATTTAAGGCCAGATTCATGCTCAGCACCCTTGAAAATCCCCAAATACCTATTTCAGCCAAAAATAACTAAATTAAATTTTATAATTAAATTAGGGACCCCCATTCTACAGGATTGCCGTATATTCCGATGATAGTTCGGTGAGGTGGTAGATAAATACCCAGTTTTTATTTTTGGCCATCGTCGTCAATTGATCTAACGACGGAATTTTCTATGGGTTGTGCAGCAAGCGGAAAGGGGCGTTTTTTCGGTATTGGACTGGGTACGCCGTTTGAGCAGAAAATTGCAGATTTGCAGAGGGATTTTTCCATCCAACCGTTTTCATGATGTAAAATGAAAGAGACCGTTGATTTGTCGGAAAAAAATTAAGTCATTCTTTTTTGGTTCTTTTGTGAACTGATGTGTTTTGGGGCCCAGGTTAACTCAGCGCCGGGCCAGAACTTGGCACGCGTCTTATAGTACAAGCAGCCAAATTACAAATAATAAGTTCTTAGTATATTCGGATACAATTAAAATAATTATTGCGAAATTTGAAAAAAATGATTCATTTTAGGAATTTATGACAAGAACAGTTATTAGTTTCCATCGTTCCGTGTACATTGGCAAAATGTCTTTGCGACGCACCACTTCTTTTCCCTCACGGCGTCGGTCGTTTAGCCCAATCTCCAAGAAGGAAGTCCCGCTGAGGAATGCCAAGCAGAAGAGGCGAACACGGGCGCGTTGGTCGCTGACATTGCCCTCTTTGTCCACCTTGGCCTCGTATTCGTCGTAGCAATGAATCTGAGTGCCAAAGTATTATAATTCAAAATGCCAATACCCGAAAAATAAAATTCAAAATGGGCCAATCCGTTCCAACTTGGCCAGCACGGTGCACTGCGCGGCGTGCTCCAGCGGAAGTCCGTATTTGGTCAGATGGCCTTCGACGAGGCGCGAAATTTGGCCGGGGCGAATGCCAATGCGTTCTTTGTACAAAATGTGTTGCAATTTGATCGTGTGAATTTTTGTGTAAAAGTCGTACGGTTGCAGCACATGTCCGACAGGGAATAATTTGCCTGGGGCCTTATTCCCGTCTTGCGGTTAAGTCCTTAACCGCGGTTAAAATGCATTAACGTTTAAAAATTTAACCGCAATTCTCGTCTTCTCATTTTAAACAGTGGTTAATTTAACCGCGGTTAAGGACCTGCTTAACTATAGTGCAAAAAACCTACAAAAAATATAGTTTCCTACAATGCGGCAGAGAAACGAAATAAGAAATAGGTAAATGTAGGTAAATTGTAGGTCAAATGGAATGTAGTTTCCTACATTCCACAAATTTGTAGGAACCTACAAAATCATAACGCCACAAAAGCGCATAAACTTTCAAAAATTCTAGTGTAATTTACCCGCTATTTAGCATACGAACGAAAAATAAAGTTTTTGATAAAATTTTTCATTATCTCGTCACCATTTGAAATTTTTCGTCACTAAAAGACGCGACCCTACTAATTAAAAATAGTCAACAAGTCAGAACATTTTTTATTCAACAAATATAAAAAATTTATGAAGGGTAAATGAATGGTAATGTGACCTTATTTGAAAAATATCCTACCATCACACAAACATTAAATTGTTTAAAAGAAACGCAATATATAAAAGGAGAAATCGTCTTCTCAGTGATAATGCTGGTGAAAAATTCGTCTTCAGACATCTGAGATAAGAAAATGGCACTTCCGCATGCACAGAACTGGGTGGAGTGCATAAAAATTTTTCGTCGACCCCAGGGTGGCCATCTCACAACATCAAAAAGGAGGCGCCAGCCCCCAAAAAGGAGGCAGAAAGGAGGCATTTTTTAAATAGGCAAAAAATTGTTCTAATGGCTTTATTCAGCTTATTTTTCTCTAGTTTTCACTTTGTTGAGCAATTCTGGATCGGAGATAAAGAGCTTGTAAGCCTGGGTTCAGCTTAGTCGACACAAGTGACTTAAGAACAGGGCTCCCAAATGAAAATGTAGAAAATCATCATTTGGGGTCAAAAATCATCATTTTGAAAAAATTCTTCTAAACGCAAGAAAATCCAGTAAAAACACCAATTTTTAAAACTCACAGGGGCGGAAGAAGGTGGTGCCGATAGGCGCCAGCGGGGAAAATTTTGGAAATTATGGTCTGATTTGCTAATGGATTTAAGTCTAACAATGGCCATTTTTGAAAATTTTTATCGATTTCCTTATAAAATTCTGAAAAACTCAAAAAGGAGGAAAAAGGAGGCAAACCCCAAAAAGGAGGAAAAAGGGAGACGGCAGGTCAAAAAGGAGGAAAATGCTTCCTAAAGAAGGTATTATGGCCACCCTGGTCGACCCGTGTGATTTGGCAAAAGCTAAAAAGAAAAAAAAACTTGGGATTTTTTCATTTTTGTCCAGTCTGACGCCTCCAAAAAAAACTTACCATCAGTGGCGGACCAAGCAGCATATCCGCATAATATTATGGTCGAAAGAAGCGGCAGCTCAAACGATTGTCCTGTTCACAGACCGTTCGACTTTTCTTGACACGCAGGAGAGCTGCGTAATAGTTACTTTTAGTGGTCCCACAAACAAAAAGATTAATTCGTGACCAGCGCCCCCCGAAAACCCCCGATTACATCTCAGAATCGCATAAAACCCACTCTTAATCTTTTTTTGTGAATGGCCTGAAACGCACGAAAAAGGTGTTTTTAGCTTGGTTTAAAGCTTCTAGGATAGTTTTTTAAATTCATATTTTCCATATTTCGCGATTTATGTCCATATTTCCATATTTGGTCCATATTTTGGCATTTTGCCCATATTTTATGTCCATATTTTGGAAAATTTCATGAGAAAAATGCAATAAAAAGGCGAGTAGATCATAAAAAAGAAAAATTTGAATTTCTTGGCAAGATTTTGGCAAAAATTCTTAAAATTAAAATTAATAATCAAAAATGTTTCTCAACAAATCTTTTAGGTTTTGTCGCAACACCCCGGACACTCATTTCCTTTGAAATCTTGCAAAAAAAAAAACAACTCAAAATTTACCATTCTTGGGGAAAAATCTGTTAATAAATAGGCTATAAATTTACAAAATTCCTCCGGTGGCGCCTATCGGCACCACCTGACCCACATTCGCGTAGATTTTTCTCAAAATTTATCTTATAAATCCCCAAAGTTGGTTAGTTTTTGCACAAAATTTGTTACAAAAACACACAAATTTCAAAAAATTTTCCCGGCGGCGCCTATCGGCACCGCCGACCCTTCTTTTTTGAAAATATAAATTAAACGTCTCTTTTTCAAAGCCGGAATTGGTAATGGAAAATATGACATTGAACTCATTTACTTGCATAAATTGATGTACAGTTGCTGGGCAATCATTTTACAAAAATGTTCTGATTTTTGACCCCAAAACCTGATTTTTTTGACTGGATGTTCTGGTTTTGAAAATTTTCATCTAGCATCCCTGCATTAAAGCCGAAAAATACAGTGTTTTTAAACAAAGTACGAATCACCTATCCAGCTGTTAACAGCTTTGATTGCAATTTTTTATTTTGAAAAAATTGGCTTAATACATAGACAAAAAATAACTAAAAAAAATTTTTAATTTCATTTCAAAAATTTCGAGAATTTCGGGTTTTTTGCGTTTCGACGAGTTTCGCGTTTCGAATAAATTTTGTTTCGTTTCGAATTTCGTTTCGGGTCCTTAGTCGAGTTTCGCCCATCCCTGTTCCGGAGTCCGGACGTTTCATCCTGGTGCCTATTCGACAAAACACTTCTATTGTTACCCGGTTAGTTTATTCCGCCCCACCGTTTCGCGTTTCCGGGACGCCTTTTCCGGGCGAAATAGTTTCCGCAAGAACCGTTTCCGCGCGATTTTTCCCGCGCCAAGAAATTTCGGTTATTTCCACTAAAACTAATTTTGTACTTGTACTCTTTCTGACTGCCGTTGAACATTTTCTGCTAAAAAAAACTTTCTAACCCCCTTATAATTTTTCCCGAATTTTAAAAGTTATAATAGCTGGATTTTTTTAAGATTTGGGGCTTACGAAAAATTGATTTTTTGTGATTAAACATTTTGATGCATTACTTTTGCACCACCTAAAATTGGTCTGGCCCATCAAGTCTTATGAAAAAGTTCATTATCGACCCAAGTTTTTTTTGTTGTTATTTGTTAACATATTGATTGGGTTCTTATCCTTTTTGCCACCCCCCTCGAAACTTTCAAATAAAAAGTCGTTTCTAGGGTAATTTGGGGCGCTGATCACGAATATGACCTTAGTTTTCCAAAATTCCGACTCCTGAACCCGAATTCGAACAAAAAACCGACACTCATAATTCGAGTACAAAACATATTTCTAGGGGTTTTTTGGGTCGCTGATCACGATTCCGGCATCCATTTCGACCAATTTCGAACACCAGACCCGCACTCGAAGAATAAGTCGATAAATAAAATTTTTGGCGCTATATGAAAAGTCACCATTTTTGCTTCCAAAGGGGGGACCCTTTTGGTTTTTTGACAATTATTTTTTTGTGTTTTTTTTGCACAAAAAAGTGCTTCCAAATGTTTTTGATGTGCTGATCACGAAAGTGACATTAATTTTTGGCTAATTTTAAAAATAAAAAAATTTCAAAAAAAATCAAGAAGGGGCCCCCCTTTGGAAGCAAAAATGGTGACTTTTCATATAGCGCCAAAAATTTTATTTATCGACTTATTCTTCGAGTGCGGGTCTGGTGTTCGAAATTGGTCGAAATGGATGCCGGAATCGTGATCAGCGACCCAAAAAACCCCTAGAAATATGTTTTGTACTCGAATTATGAGTGTCGGTTTTTTGTTCGAATTCGGGTTCAGGAGTCGGAATTTTGGAAAACTAAGGTCATATTCGTGATCAGCGCCCCAAATTACCCTAGAAAAGACTTTTTATTTGAAAGTTTCGAGGGGGGTGGCAAAAAGGATAAGAACCATTGATTGGGGGATTATTTGGCACAACAAAGGAATTTTTCGTCTAACATGGATTTTTGAGAAAAACTCTTTTTCTAAAAAAAAAAAAATTCAATGCAATACTTTTGCACACAGCTGTACTTGCAGTGATCATTTCCCTTCTGTCTCAAATTCATTCTCACTAATTGCAACAGAGCGCAAAGCGGTGCTGTGACGAAGTGTCAAAAGTATCGATGTGGGCGAAATGTCAAAAGTATAAGTATGGGGAGATTTGGAGGTGGACCATTTCAGTCCGGAAGAATTATTTTAAGTGAATTAAAATTTTGATTTGAATAATTAATATATATTTTAATAATTAAACAAATAGTGCTCTTGATTTTACCCAGATATATTTTTAAAGTGCATATTCCCAATTGAATCCCTCTTTTTGTTAGCTCAACATGTAGTTCCTTAATAGTTTTGATCTGCTTTTCCTTGTAACTTTTGATCAGTTTTATTGCTTCTTGATTTTTAAAAAGTCCTCGAATTTTGACTTAATGTGACGATAAGTCAATAAAGCAAAGGACGGTAAAAAAAGTTAAAAGTTAAATTTTCGTTTCTAAATGGTATTAAAATTAAAAATTGACAAAAAAAAATTAGGAGGAAATTAGTAGTAAAATACTTACGAAATGAATTGTTTTATTATGAGAAGGCAAAAAATATTATCTTGACTGGGTTATGCTACGCATTTTAATCGAATAAAATTAAAGTGCAATCAATAGAATTGATAACGTGCGGTTGTGGATTCAGTTTCAAAATAAATTGGGAGATATTAAAATAATAAAACGAAATTATAATTATGATCAGTAGGGATGCAGAAAATATGGAGTAAAAATCGCGAAATATGGCCATAAAATATGGTCTTAAAATCGCAAAATATGGACATAAATATGGAAAAATGCCAAAATATGGACAAATATGGACCAAAATATGGGCATAAAATTTTATCAAAATAGTGCAATTTTTTCAAAAAAATTTAGCGTTGTTTATAATTGCAAATGAGATATATTTCCAAATTTTGGAGTGAAAACGCATTCGATATCAATTTTTTTGATCAGAAATATAGAAAACAAAATTAGAAAAAATTTTAGAAAAAACTTGAATTTTCTTATTGCATTTTTCTCATGAAATTTTCCAAAAATGCCAAAATATGGACATAAAATATGGGCAAAATGCCAAAATATGGACATAAAATATGGGCAAAATGCCAAAATATGGACAAAATATGGAATATGGACATAAATCGCGAAATATGGAAAAATATGGAAAATATGGATTTAAAAAACCATCCTAGAAGCTTCAAACCAAGCTAAAAAGACGTTTTTCGTGCGTTTCATGCCATTACAAGTTCAGGAAAAAAATATGGATTTCCATATTTTCTGCATCCCTAATGATCAGCAAATCTGATTAATGGATTAAAACAATAATTACTCAAAAAAGTTTTAATTCACTTAAAATAAATCAAAATTTTAATTTATTTAAAATAATTCTTCCGGACTGAAATGGTCCACCTCCAAATCTCCCCATACTTATACTTTTGACATTTCGCCCACATCGATACTTTTGACACTTCGGCTCACCACGGCGCAAAGCGATTGTCTCATCAAAACAATCTCTGTGAATTCATTAAAAACAATTTTTAGTAGTACTTTTACTACCTTTTCACCAGGGGTGGGATTCGTACTCGTTACTCGATTTGACTACTCGTTACTCGTAACTCGTTACTCGTATTTTGCCACGAGTAACGAGTAATTTTATGCACTGGTAAGAATGGGGTTCTGAAGAAAAATTGTTGAGAAAAATTAGAGAAGAAAAAATTTGTTATAAATATATTTTTTTAATAATCAGTCCCAATAATAATTCGGTGTGGTGGTAGAAGTATTGCTTTTCCTTATCTTTTGCTTGAATCTCATGCAAAAATTTTATTTTTTTTTCCAAATATCAATAAAGTTTAATTTAAAAAGTAAAAATATAAAGTAGTCCCCAATTTGTAATAATTCATAAAATGACAATTTCATTGACAATCTTAATTTTCTCAAAAAGAATCTCCAAAATTGACCAGTTTTTACTCAAAATCTGTTGATAAAACACACCCAAATTTTCTCCGGCGGCGCCCATCGGCACCGCCGGCTCCCATTCGCTTAAAGTTTTTGAAATTTGATCTCAAAAAAATTGTCTTTTTTCTGCAAAATTTGTTATCAAATAGATCATGATTACTAATTTTTGGCTCTTTAATTAATTTTTTTAAAATGATGAAAAAATAGTTTGGAAACATTTGAAAGCGAAGCATCAAAATATACTTTCGTATTTGAAATAAAAAAGAAATTGGCATAGGTTTTCGCAATGGTTTTCACCTAATTTTGCAACTAATTTGGACGAAAAGCCTATGAGAAATGGATGAAGAAAATAAATTTCGTGCACCCTGATTGCAGGGCAAGATTTTGGTAAAAAGACGATTCGTACTGCCCCGATTCGTACTGTTTTGCGTGGGAGCGCAGACAGCGGAGGTTAGACAGTCCTATACTTATAACACGTAAGCAGTACGAATCTACGAATCGGCGCAGTACGAATTGGCCCGGTACGAATCGGGTGCCGTCCCAAGATTTTATGTATGAATAAATTTTTTTCAAGAAAAAAATTAGAAAATAAAAATTACTCGTTACTCGTACTGGTATTACTCGTGATTTTGGGCAATACTCGTTACTTGTTTTACTCGTACTCGCGATTTTCGGGACGAGTCCCACCCCTGCTTTTCACACAATTCGATTTTTTTTTTTGAGAATTGTGCTTTTCAATCCCTCGGCATGAGAATCTTTTTGGCTTTTTTCATATTTTTTGGTGCTCTAACAAAAAGTTAAAGGCTCTGGAAAAAGTGTCCCTATTCTAATGTTACACCTTTTTTTTTGAAAAAATTTTTCCCTATTTCAATGTTACACACTTTAGGGGGCAGATTTCGGTCTCGAGTTTTTAGTCTCGAAAATCGAGACTTTTTTTCACCCCTAAATATTAGAGGTGCGTCGTGATTCACGGTCACGGTCACGGTTACCGTGAATTTCACGGGTTTTTTCTGTCACGGTCACGGTCACGGTTCACGGGGTCTATTCACGGTTTTACCGTGAAAAATTTACACAGGATAAAATTGGAAAATTTGCGGGATTTTGTTTTCCCAGATTAATTCTGAGAGAAATTAGGAAAAAGGGAATGCAGGAGACAAAATTGAAAGTTTTGGGTTAAGTCCGCCCCCGCCCATGGCAGCAAATTTTGTTTTTAAATGGGTTTATTCCAAAAATCAGTTCGTTTAAACGAAATTTTGAAAATAAAGAGATCCAACAACTTATTATAATTCATATTTGCCAAGTTTTTTGACAATTTCTCTTTGTGAATTTCATTTTTCAAAAAATTTTCCGGCGGCGCCTATCGGCACCGCCGGCTTCCATTCCTTCAGAGTTTCTGGAATTTTGAAAATCTATATCAAAATTTGTTTTTCGTGCAAATTTGCTATCAAAATTCGTCGAATGGATTTGCTGATTTTCAAATAAATAAAATTGTTAATGAAGTCATAACTTTTCTTCAGGCATAATGTAAAATTAGCTTTTCTAAATTTTTGTTTTTACCCAGGGTTCGGATCCGCCGAGCTCAATTTCAAAGTACACCCAACGCGATTTCAAACTACATAAGGGGAAAATCAAATGTTTAATTTTTCACCAAGCGGGGGGAGGGGGGAGGCGGTGCCGATAGGCGCCACCGGGGGAAAATTTGTGAATTTGGGTCTGATCTGCTAATGGATTTTGGCTTAAAAATGAACATTTTTTACATTTTTGGGCAAAAAGCACGCTTCAAATTTTCAAAGAATGAAGCCGAAAATAAAGTACGTACTTTCAAACAAAGTACGAATCCGAACCCTGTATTTACCAATTTAGTGACATTGCAGTCTCTCAACTCGGATTCACTTTTTTTGGGAAAAAAAAACTAATTTCCGACCATCTAAAAAACTTGTCCCCAATTTTTTGTACCCCTACAAGCAGTGTCAAAAGTCAAAGAATTTTTTTCTAAATTGGTTGGGCCCAGTAGTCCCCCCCCCACCTATTCAATTTACCTCTAAAAATTTAAAAAAAAATTATTAAAAACTCAGAATTTAAATAAAAAAAAAAAAATAAAAAAAATTTAAAAAAATCAAAATTAAAAAAATTCACGGTTCACGATCACGGTTACCGTGAATTTCACGGGTTTTTTCTATCACGGTCACGGTCACGGTTCACGGGGTCAATTCACGGTCACGGTCACGGTTCACGGGGTCAATTCACGGTCACGGTCACGGTTCACGCTTCACGGGTTTTATCAGTCACGGCGCACCTCTACTAAATATTGGCTTTTCACTGGCGACAAAAATAGATTTGGGTTGAATTTAAATTTGATAAAAGACATTATGCCAATTTAAATAATTTCGCCAAAATGTTTCACAGGCGACGCCTATCGGCACCGTCGAGCTTTTTACTAGGGTTGAGCGGGACCGGGGCTTTTTCAAAATACCGAGCGTACAAATGAGTACCAGGGGCCCGGTTTTGACCGGGTCCCGGTCCCGCCCCGGTTTTGCTCCGGTTTTCCCAGCCAAAAAGCCCCGGGTTTTCAACCTGAAAAAAGCCCCGGTCCCGGTTTTTGCCAAAAGCCCCGGTCCCGCTCAACCTTACTTTTTACGTTTGGTTTTCTTGATATTTACCCAGGGATGTTAGATAAAAATTTTCAAAATAAGAACATTCCAACTAAAAAAATAAGATTTTGGGGTTAAATATAAGATTTTTGAAAAATGATTTTATCATATGTGCATCGATTTATTCATATTTTTGATTTCTAAGATTTGGACCTTCTAAATCAGAACATTTCTTATAAAAAAAGGACATATCACAACCCTGTATTTACCCCAAGAATTCTCAAAATTGACAATTTTTAGTCAAAATCTCTTATTTGTTTTGAAGACTTACAATTTCTTGATGCCGAATTGCTTCACAATTCAGCAATGCAATATTTGTATGCTGAAGGCGAGGATTCAAAAACAATATGGAATACCTTTGGCTAAAGCCTTTATGCTGTAGCAATCCAAAAAATATTTTGTATTATCTTTTGGTTTGAAGAAATCTCAAGGGTTTAGTTAAAATGTCAATACAGGTTATTTGGTTTTCTAGAACTCATTATAGCACACGTTGGGTCTTAGGCGAAAATTGAAACGGGTGCTTTAGCACCTAATTTAGCGTTTACTCACCTATTACAAGTAAAAGCATTGATAACTGTTCATATTATTCAGTTTTCTTTTTAGTAAAAATGATCTACTGTTTTTTGTGAGAGATTTATAAAAAATATTTTGAATCTTCTTTCTGTGGCTTGTGTTTGAGACTACAATTCTTGATGCCGAATTCTTCACAATTCAGCAATGCAATATTTGTAATGCTGAAGGCGAGGATTCAAAAACAGTATGGTAATACCTTGGCTAAAGCCTTTATGCTGTAAACAATCCAAAAAATATTTTGTATTATCTTTTGGTTTGAAGAAATCTCAAGGGTTTAGTTAAAATCTCAATACAGGTTATTTGGGTTTTCTAGAAACTCATTATAGCACACGTTGGGTCTTTAGGCGAAAATTGAAACGCTAATTTAGCGTTTACTCACCTATTACAAGTAAAAGCATTGATAACTTTTCATATTATTCAGTTTTCTTTTTAGTAAAAATGATCTAATGTTTTTTGTGAGAGATTTAAAAATATTTTGAATCT
>JBDPZO010000004.1:600000-867099 GCA_039877585.1 Heterodera filipjevi | reverse complement strand
CTGGAGTCCCTCAATGGTCAACGGACCCCGGCCCCACTGCAGTCCCTCAATGGTCAATCGGACCCCGGCCCCACTGCAGTCCCTCAATGGTCAATCGGACCCCGGCCCCGCTGCAGTCCCTCAATGGTCAATCGGACCCCGGCCCCGCTGCAGTCCCTTAATGGTCAATCGGACTCCGGCCCCGCTGCAGTCCCTCAATGGTCAATCGGACCCCGGCCCCTCTGCTGTCCGCCGACAGTCAAACGGAGAAACTCCCTCTGTTGCCGACCCCCCGTCTACATGAAGTGACCCCGAAAAAACAAATGACCGGCCCCTCTTCGCCAACTGTAAATTGTATTCTACCCGGTACTCAATCAAACCCCTACCCCGGGATGGTCATTTAACTGCCCTCAAAAGCAAAATTTATTTTATAAAATCATCACCAAAATTTTTTATGAAGCCAGATAAATCTGATCATTCTATGGTTTTTCCTCGCTCGATTCCTTCCCACATTGTTTATTTTCGTTTTTTCTGCCCCACTGCTGCCGTTCATTCCTTGTAGTTCGGTGATGACGGTGAGTATTCTGGAGATGGAGATTTGGGTCCTTGTTGCTGAAAAAGACAAAATTATTAAAAATTCTAAATACAGTGTAACAAGGGCCCAGTCCCCAAGTTGAAAAATTTAAGGTACAACGGATATGTTTTATAATGTGCAAATTTCCTGAGACCGAATTAGTCAGGACCAAATTGAGCCATTCCGCAGAAAAAACCGTGCCAATCAGCGGAAGGTCATAATTTACCGTATATTGGAGAATAAATGAGCATCAGCGAATACATTGCTATCCTAATTGGAAAAGTGATGTTTTTCTAATTGTTTTTTGCTTTGTAAAATGCCTGGCATTTTGCACAATTTGGTTGGACCGCTCCAACTCGGCCTGCGGATTTGTAATGTCAAATTGGGCACTTCGAATGCGCACGTCCTCCGTATGGATTAAATAAGCGGTAACAATAAACAAAAAAAGGGACAAAACGAAGGCGACAGCCGACAAAACAATGCAAATGATCTGAAAAATGGCCAAATAAATTAAAATGGGGGGCGGGGGACGGACAAGCATTGGCCGTGTCCTTTGCCGACGAAGATGGAGCAGTACCAGCACGGAATGGATCAGCAACAGCACACTGACGACACAACCCAACCAATGGCCGTCGAAGAACACACAGACGACCGCGAAAATGAGCAGCTGAAGGGCGGTGCCGAATTGGACGGCAAAAAGCCAAAGCAGAGGCCGAAGATGGACAAGCAGAATCTGATTGGTGCTCAGCTGCTCTTCAATCTGTCGAATAAAAATATTTCATTAAATATATTCAAAGGAAAAAAAAAATTATTTATTAAAAACTGCCAATTAGATAGGCAAAATTTCTTTATGATTATAACTCCAAATCTCTACTTTTCTATCACATATGGCCACTTATTTGCTCTTCTTTTGCTTATGGCCTAGTCATTCAAATTTGTTGATAAACAAACAAATTATTGCTTCTTCAACAAATAATGGTCAAAATGCCAATCGGAATTTGCCTGAAGGGATTGGCTGAAGTCGGACTGTTGCATTATGTCGTGGCAATTGCCCGTCGTCCCGTTTTGGTCCTGTTGTTGCTTCTGTTGCTGCTGTTGGCTGATCACTCCGGAGAAGCCGGACTGTTTGCGCCTCTGGCCAAACATCAGCAGCCGATTGAGCGAGGGGCCGGCCACCGACGGTTGGGGGTGGAAAATGCGAATGGTGTGCCGAACTGTGAACAATTCAAAATTGCAAATTGTACATTCCCTTTGGCATATTTTCCCTGCATTAAGAAAATGATTTGTTTGTCATTTTCGACCTGTCGATTTTGTGGTCGCCGTTTCGTCCGATCCAACTGATATTCGTTCCTCCGTCTGCAAATTCTGCTGTTCCTCCTCCGCCATTGGTTCAAGCCCAAAAGTGTCACGGTAATACAACGGGGGAGGGTAAGTGAGCGAGGATTGGCCCCCGTCGGGTGAATGGTCACCGAACTTTGGCACTAAATAATTAAAAAACACAAATACTTTTACATTTCGGGTCCAATTATTATATAATATTTTGATTAAATATGCTTTTTTTAATAAATACCTATTTTTTGTTCCGTAATTACTTTTTCATTTTTTTTTTCAGTTTTTTTTTTACCGATTGTTTCCTCATTTTCCTCGTCCGCTTCATCATTTTGTTCCGATAGGCCAAAGGTGTCTCTGTAATAAATTGGGCACGGGAATGACGGAGTGTACTGCTGAGTGTTTGATTCGGCACGAAAAGGTACGGGAGCAGCCATTCGATTTGCTCAGGGTTACGCAAATTGAAGGAAAATAAATATCATATTTAAAAATAAATAAAATAATAATCGCTTCGAAACATTTCCGCCCAATGCCAAATGTCCTTTCCCTTGGGGCAAGTAATTTGGCTGCACATTTGGCCAATTTCAAAGGGAAATGTCCTATCGAAAACGACGCGGAATAAACCATTTGATCGATCGGGCCAATTGAAAGAAGCGAAATCGCGATCAATTAATCAACAGGAGCGAAAAAAGGACGACGATTGTTTAATTAAGCCATCTCTGCCGAATTATTAGTTAACTCTAAGAGCAAAAAAAGATTTAAAATTACACTTTTAAGGGCTAAAAACAGAGTTATTGACGGCCGGTTTTAAACCTGTCCCCCTCGCTCGGTTATAAACCGGTCCCCCTCCCTTTCCCCCTCGGCTTTTAAAAAATAAATAATAAATATTTATTGATTTTCAATTTAAAATTAAAACTATCCTTTTTTTATTTATATCTAAAAATTTTTGAGAAAATGTGTGGTATTAATAAAAAAAAATAAGGAAAGTTTTAAGCAACTTCATTGTTTTTAATTCCATATTGTATATATTAGTGATGTTCGAGACCGAAAATTTTCCGAGACTCGAGCTTCGAGACCGAGATCGAGAATTAACCCCGAGACTCGAGGCCGAGACTTGGCCCCGAGACTCGAGACCAGAAAAAACCCTAAGACTTTTCTCGAGTCGAGAATCGAGACCGAGACTTTTTTCAAAATTTTTTTATGTGCTTAAAAACTTCTTAAAAATAAATAAAATCATATACATTCATATAAACAGGTCTGCCAGTGTGACTATTTATCATTATTTGGTGGCCTGGGGTCAAAAAGATAATTTTATTTTTGAATTCATTTGATAATAAACGGAGTTTTTTGAAAAAATAATCTTCAAAAATGATCATTTTTAGGCAAAAATCCATTAGCAAATCAACCAGTTTTTAAAATTTGCTTTGTGCGCCTATCGGAACCCCCGCACCCCGCCCCTTTGAATTAAAAAATGGTGCCTTTTACTGATTTTTCATGCTCTTTAAAAAGATTTTAAAATGATGAACTAACATTTTTCGCGTTCAAAAAAATACAAATAAAGTTCTTTTAAATCTTTGTTTAACCCAAAAATAATTTTAATTCAAAGGGGTGGGGCCCGTGGTGCCGATAGGCGCCACCGAAAAAATTTAATGAATTTGGGTGTGATTTATTAAGAGATTTTGACTAAAAATTGTCAATTTTGAGAATTCTTGGGGTAAATCAGGGTTGTGATATGTCCTTTTTTAATAAGAAATGTTCTGATTTTGGAAATCCAAATTTTAGAAATCAAAATGTGAATAAATCGATGTACAAATGATAAAATCATTTTTCAAAAATGTTCTTATATTTAACCCCAAAATCTTATTTTTTAGTTGGAATGTTCTTATTTTGAAACTTTTTCTCTAACATCCCTGGGTAAATATCAAGAAAACCAAACGTAAAAAGCTCGGCGATGCCGATAGGCGCCGCCGGAGAAAATTTTTGAAAATTGCATGTGCTTAAAAAACGTTTTTGAATAGTAAATCATTTTGGCGAAATTATTTAAATTGGCATAAAGTCTTTTACAAATTTAAAATTCAACCCAAATCTATTTTTGTCGCCAGTGAAAAGCCAATATTTAGGGGTGAAAAAAAGTCTCGATTTTCGAGACTAAAAAGTCGAGACCGAGTATGGACATACATTTTCCAAATTGTGGGTAAAATTATTTTTTACAGATTTATTCAGACTTTTAAACATCATGAATCATGTGATAAATTGGCTATTCTTAAGCAAAGCAAAAAATAAAAATAAATTTTTAAAAAATCTTCAAGCATATTTTGACCATTATTATTGATTTTCAAATATTTGCAAGAAATTCATTTTTTAATGGAAACAACTCTGCCCCCTACAGTGTGTAACATTAGAATAGGGACACTTTTTCCAGGAGCCCTTAATATTTAATAAAAGAATTTTCATTTGCAGATTCTGGCACTTGCCGTTGTCGATGGAACTCCGCTGATTGACTGCCTTCGCCTTTATTTTCGTCTCAAAGACGATATTTTCGGCCCGGAAGCAAGCGCGAGTCTCTTTGGTGCATACAAACCCGAATGTCTTGAAAAGTTTTTGCAAAATCACTTTGGCGAAGGACGAAAAATGTCCGATATTCGAAGTAGGAAAATCAAGTGCGTTTATTTTTATATTAAAGTTTGTGATACTTCAATTAAAAAGTAAATAACAATTAAAATAATAACATTTTCAATCTTTATCAAAAATTCCATTATCCGATATGTTAATCTTCCCAGAATTTGTGTCACCGCCACAAAAGCGGAGCAAATTCCCCTCGAATTGGTGCTGTTCCGCAATTACAATTCTCCGTTAGAATCTGAACATATGCGCCTGACAATGTGTGCATTTGGCGAGCGGCACGTTACACCAGCGCCGCGCCCACGTACTTTCCCAGCATGGACGGACAGATGGATGGCGGTAAATTATATCAAAGAAAATTGACATATTTGCGATACAATGTCGAGTCGAATCTCACCTTTGAATCTGTTTTTGGTCGTATTTCCGTCTTTTCGTTCGATCGATCAAAAATGGGTTTCCGTCCTTCCCACATTATGTTGGCATTTCGACATCAACATGACTTTTTTTTTAAGGTTTGATTGTCAACAACCCGACCAATGAATTGTTGCGTGAAGTGTATTTGTCAATTTGTCGACAAATCTTAACAATGTAATGCCTTTCTTATTAGTTGTTACGATCCGACCTTGGCCGCAATTGTGCAATCGTTCACCGCGTTGAGCAACCTCAAGTTGCTGTTGATGAACCAGGTGACCCCCCCCCCATTAAGGAATGAATGATTATTTATCTTTTTCTTTATTAAGATCGCATCTCCGATGGACCTGTTGTCGAATCGGCACAGATGCTTTGCCACGTGCAGAAAGTGCCTTATTTCCGTCTTACTCCTCAAGTGAGCCTTGGCGTTGCACTTGACACTGTGGACAACGGAACTCTTATCGACATGATGTGGGCCGCAAAAGTGGATACCGAATTCTTTGTCTGCAAAATCGTTTTTAAATGCTACTTTAAGGCTTATGTTAGAGAACAATGTGCTGAAGATGTGCAGGCATTGATCCAATTGATGCGGGAAACGGCGGCAGAAGGAATTGTTTAAAGACATAGGGGAAACAAGAACATTTTTTAGAAAAGCTACCAATGAACTCAGAAAAAATATTTTGTTTTTTGACTGTCCAATTATAAGTCTTATTTTCTGTTTTGAAGTAATGATAAAGCAATAAAATTATTTTAATGTTTCAGAGCCAATTAAAAACAAAGGTGTAAATCTTACACAAAATATGAATTATTTGTTTTGCTACATTGGATATCGTATCGAATTGTTGTGATAAATATTCAGAAGACGAAGTGGGGTAGGGAGTCGAGTCAACCATTTCTATTTTTTGTTAGGACGGGGAATCGGCAAAGAAAAAGTGTGTTGTGTCAAATCCCTCCCTCCTTTTTTTGTTTGCTCTAAAGAGCTGTGATGCCAAATTGCATTGGATTTAGTTGGAAGTGACCTGTTTTCGGCAATTGTGCAGATTGGTCCCGAAATTTTTTTTGAAAACAAGGGGGGGGGGGGGGTGGTTGTTGCTGACCAAATTTGGGGTTAGAGAAAGGAAAAGGAAACCCACCAGCAGGCGACTATCACCCATTCCACCCTCCCCTCCCTCCTACATTTTCGGCTTCATCCGGTCTCTGACCGCGTCTTGAACCCCTCCCTTTGTCATACAAACATCCCAATATTTGTCGCCAATTATGGCATTGGCGACGAGAAGGCGGGTCAAAACCCGCCACAACTGTCGGGAGTACCGGCCATCCGCACCGGGCCTAAAGGGGAACTGATCGGGACCAAGCACGAGCGGACTATCAAGGCCCAATCGCGCAAATACCGAACGAAGAAAGGGGCAGGAAGGCATTGAAGCGAACGGGTGAATCCCGCTTCTACAATTCTTCAAATTGATCACCTTCTTCCTTTTTTTTTCGTTCCTTTCACACTTATTTTTCGTATCTATTCGCACCATTTGCTCCTAATCTTTGTTGCCCGCCATTTTCCATTTCAAATTCTTTTCTTCGGCCGGCTCTTCTCCGGCCCAACTTTGTGAATAACAATTCGCACAAAGTTCTTTCTCACCATTCTCCTCTTACCCAACACATCTGCATTTACATTTTGTTTTCGATGCCTTCTCTTCCTTTGTTCCCAATTTTTGTCCACCATTTTTCCATCCAATCACCGTCCATTCACATTTTGTTCACGTGTTGACTTTTATCCGCCCCCTTGGCAAAATTGTCTATTTAAGCGAACCCCCTCGAGGGCTCGCTCTCTTCCTCCCTTATTCTCTTCCCCCCTGCGACTCACTTTTCTTTTCGACCGTCCCTTGGGCGTAACATTCCCCCCATTGCCGACCATCGATTATCCAATTTTTTGTCGTTAATAAATTTGGTCCGAAACTCGTGCCCGGGGGATCTCAGGAGGGAAAACGACCCTCCTCGCCTACATCAATTTCGGCAAGTGTCGTGCGGGGCCTCCAAAGGCGCCCATTCCCGACTGATCCCATCCCCCTCTTGGCTGCGCGCTTCGAACTCCCCAACCCTCCCGACCCGGAATCCCTTCCCATTTGTCGTCGGAGAAGTTTGGGAGTTGGCCCGGCGCAACGAGTACTGCGGAAAGGAGTCTCCCACCAGCCGGAGCATCCAAAGCAGGAGACGGGCACAAGTTCCCGTGTTCAACGAGTTCAAGCAGCACAGGGACAGAGAGGAGAGCCGATCGGTGCTGAACCGTCCGCCCAAGGGACCAGCACCTTTCGTAAAAGCAGTTCACGCGCCAGTTGAACTGCTTACCAGGGTCCCGACAAGCCCTGACAACCAAATCTTGTCGGTGGTGCCGCTAAGCAGCAGCAGCAAATCGCTGCTCAACAACATTTCCATCCCAACAGCACCCGCAATTTTGTCACCCCTCCCCCCTCCCATTTTCGTCCCCCTTCGGCGCTGATCGGACCGATCAGCAACATCAGACCCATCAGCAGAGCAACCGGCGGAAAGGGTACGGAATTCCCTTTACGGCAGGCAGGCACAGCGCACGGAGCGTGCCGCCACAAGGGACGAGAGTGGTGAAGAGGAGCGGGAACCAATCCCGCCTCAGCAGCTCGACCGATCGGCCGTCACGAACGGAGTGACCCGACCGGTTCCGCGAAAAGAGCCAAGGGGCCCCAAGAAAAGGATTGGCGACAGTATTCAAATATACTTAGAACCTAACACAAGTAATTTGAACAGCTTGTACTATAAGACGCAGTGCCGATTTTGGCCGGCGCTGAGTTACCCCGGGCCCCACAGAACCCATCAATCACACAAGGACCAAAAAAGTATAAGATCATTATTCAACGGTCTCTTTTACTGGTTTTCTTAAGCAAATTTTACCCTAGGAATTTTTTAACAAAAATTTGAGTGTTTACAAAGTGAAATGAAAGAGAAAGAAAATTTCGCTTGATCATTTTTTTCGTCGTTCAACGTAAGAGGATGAAGACACCGACGAATCCGTTTGGAGAGTGTCGAAAAAGTCGACAAATTCCGACACATTGTCACGCGCCTGCTCCAAGAATCCACGATGAGAAGACGGACGAACAGCAGCACCAGCCGTTGTGACAGATGTTCCCAATTTGTCATCGGAGAGAGCGGGCGTTCGTTGGGGCATTTTCTAGAAAAAAATGAGCATCACTTAAATTCTAAGGAAAAATCACAATATAAAGTCGTGGTCGAGTTTAGAAGCGAGCCGAGTGATCGGTTAATCGACAGAACCGGAATTTCCCGGATTTACGTTTGGTTCGAGTCGCGAACCTTGGGTTTCACGGAAATTCCGACTATTTCCTGAATTTTTTGAGGGCACAGAATTCCGAATAGGTGCCAAGCCCAACTATTCATTAAATTTATTTTGTTTGCTTTGCTTTAATAAGAATTAATAATTAGGGCTCGACTTTTAGATTTTTACCCTTTTTTTGCGGGTAGTTCTTGATGAGAGAAGCATGAAAACGAAATTTCATGCACCCCTGACCAGGATTCTTGCCCAAGAATGCTTTTTTGATTTTTCCGATTAATTTTATACAGCAAGAATATCGTTTCTGCTCCTTGGCGCCGGGTTTAGCTGGCGCCGAGTTGACCCCCACCGGGTTGACATCGTCACCCCGGGTAATGAGTTCATGGACAGAGCATCCTCCCCCCTCCAACCTTTTTGAACGGGTTGTTCAACGGCGATGCGTCCAACAGCATCGAATCGGACAGTGGCAACAACATGCTCGAGCTGTTCAGCGTGGTGTTGCTACAAGCAATGATTGTGTTGCTGCTGCAGTTAATGGCTGCATCGTGTGAATGTGCAGTCGGAAAAGTATTGTTGTCAATCAGAAGGACGGCATTCTCATCATTTTCAAGGTCCATAAGCCTAGCGGAAGGAACGGCCGAGGAAAAAGAGGACGACTGCGATGAAGAGGGCATTGGCGAAGAAGGTGGAAAGACTTTGGCATTCTGTTTTTGTTTTTTGGCTCTAAATTAAATTTAAAAAAACTGCGTTATTTAACCCAATTATCACAGCCACCCGTCTTCAGCAGGTCGTAATGAATCCAACAGTGCACCGGCCGTGACTTTGCGCTTCGGCAACAGCACTTTGTTCACGTTTGGGTTCGTCACTTCATCGACTACCTTTTCAGTCCCAGTATTAACTGTAAAAATTAATATTATTATTATTATTAACAATTATTTTGTTGCAATTACCCCACCATTTTCCGCCCTTCCATGACCAAAAAAAGCATTTCCCAAAGCAACATTTGTGCCCTGTCGTTGTTGCTGGTGCCTTTTGCGCTGCTGTTCCGCCTCAACCGCCTGCAAATGTTCGCGACCAATGGAGGCAATCTGAAAATAAAATATTAAAATTTTCACTAAAGTAAAAGTTTTCAATTTCATTTCCTCATAAAATTTTCTTTCAAAAGCCTTTCAATTTTTTTTTAGAGATTTTATGATGAAACTACGGAGAGAAAATGAAGTGCACCCATTTACACCTTTTCACTGAGACCGGGCCGGCGTGCCTTGGCCGCGTAGTTGCACATCGCTTGTATCACTTTGGAGTTGGTCGTCCGATAGGCAATTTCAGTGGCGCGTCCCTCGCGGTTTAACTTAAAATGGTAATTACCGACTTGCGTCATTAATTAATTGTCCCAATTCGTTTGTACTGCCCTCAAACGGACTTGGCACGAGACGGAGAATAATTTGAGCAAGTTGGCCATGTAATTTTGGGTGAGCTGTGCGATTTGACGCGACTGTACGGCATCCAATGCCAAACTGTCGTTGCCATCTGCTGAATGTCGAGTCACCATTTGTTGAATTTCGTTTATCATCAGTTCTGTTTCCAATTTGCCACGTTCGGAATCCTGAAAAAGATTTGAAAATAATAGTAAGAATCAATGCCATTCTTCGCACCTGGTTCAACGACGGCATTGTCCATGGGACAGTCTCCGGCACAGATTTGGTGCCAAAGGTGGGAAATTTTGAGTTACGGCAATATATGTGCCGAAATTGGGGTTGCGGCACTTCATGCAGGGCAATGGGCCACAGAAAGTCCGACTCAGGGTCACGGAGCAGTTCAGCGCCGTAAATCACCGGAAGCCAAAAGCCGACACCGCCTTTTTGGCCAGGCAAATGGAGGCGGACAGTGCATTCTTTGGAATAATTAATATTAAATTGAAAATAATAATAATTTTAACCTTCGTCCATAGCTGCTAAACTGAAATAATAAAAAAAACATCACCATATTTATTTGAAAAGATTGTATTCAATTTTACTTTCCACAGGTTGTAAAATTCAGCCAAAACAGACGGGAGAAGGGCGACAACGGAATCGGACATGACCAAGCCAAAGACGGAGTGCAACAGTCGCCGGACAATGCATGGACAGCTGAAAACGGAGACGGAAACCTAAAAAATAGTCAAAAAAGTGTGAAATTAATTTTTTTAAAGTATCCAAGTCAAGCTAAGTTTACCCGATGTTCATAATCGTCCTCTGTGTCAACAATTACACCGCCGGTGGGCTCAGCAATTGCCAATTTGTCCCCATGGGCGGTCATTGTCAACGGAGAGATGGCCAAAGAGACTGAAAATGGCCAATTTATTTATTTTCTAATTTGCTGTCCGTTTTCACACCAATAAATCGCTGTGTGCCATCGGCGGTGAACACGCGCAAATGGCGCGTGTCGGTGGCCACCGCGACAAAATGGCGCCCCACGCAAAGGCATTGGATGCGTTCGTCGGGAAGCATCAGCTGAGTCCAAACGCGCGAGCTGTGCTCCCCCCAGGCGGAAATGTGATGGACGTACAACTCGCTGAAAATGGGAGCTGTTCAACAGGACAATTCGACCACCGACCGGGTCAGTTTTTAGGGTAAAAACTCGATTCGTTTTCGACCAATTCGTTTTTAACCCCACTCCCCCTATTTTGCTTAGCGCAGAAAGTGTTAGGTTAAACAGTCCAAAACTTATAACAACATGTAAAAAACGAGTCAGGGCAAAAACGAATTGGTCGAAAACGAATCGATGGACGTCCGTTTTCAGGGGGACCATTATTTTCTACTCCAAGACTGTACTCGTTTCCCTCACATGCTTGGATCCCGGGGAAGAAACCCAATCGTCGGCCTTATAGTCATGCTGAAAATTCTCGCTTTTCAGGAGTTTTGTTAAGTACCAGCAACAGAGTTTCTTTTTTCTGTTGGTGATAGTCCCATGGGTTTCCATTTTCGTTATGATAAATGAAAACTTTAACTATAGTACTAGTACAACGAACTAATAAAATAATAAATTACTCCTGTTTTTACCTCTCTTTGTTCGCATTGCTTTTGGAGGCCAATGCAAATAGGTCCGAGTTCAGGTCGCCCAGCACATAATTTGGTGTTGTATTGTCGACGATCACTTCAGAATGAATGGTGGCGTCGTGAAAGACAACCTTTTTAAAACAAAAAAAAAAAAAAATAACAAATGAAAAACTTTTTTTGTTTATGGCTATGCCCCGCTTTGAAATGCTTCGTTCCGGGTTTTCCCTGTTTCGTAAGTTAAAGATTATTTAGATGCTCCTAAAAATTTTTTTAAATATTAATTTTATATTTTTTCCTATGCAATGAAGTGACGATACCAAAACGAAGCATTTTTCAGTTATATCAAAACGGGGTGCCCCCCTTTCCACCTCAATGGTCGAATCGTTGTCGCTGCTTTTGTAACTTTTGATCAGACCGTACGAGTTCCATGTCTTTAAACAATGGATGTTTTTGTTAGGGTATCCAATCACCGATTTACCCACCAAATATCTGTCCGCACCCTCCCCAACCGCCGGCGTCGCACCATTGGCAAACGACTTTGGCGGTCGCATGCCTTTGACAGTGGCGCATGGCACAATAGGCAAAAAAATGGGAAAAGTATAGACTCGCGAGAAATAACATTATATTTATTTAACGGAAAAATGCCAAAAGGCCTTTTATTTTGTAATACCGCGGGTGGCATTTGGTGGAAAGACGACAGAATGCCGGCCCTAACGCGTCGCCCTTCGGCATTCAGCGCAGTATCCACTCCGCCAGCGAGGGAGGACGATTGGCCGACGTATTGGCCAAATTCGTCAAAACCAAATTGGGACTGAACCAAATTAAATGAAAAATTAGCAGAAAACAAAAAAATCAAATTTTAAGAGGTTGCATAAAAAATACGGGGTTTGTGATTTTTTCCAAGGTTCTATTAAAAAAAAAAAAAAGATTCGTAATTCCCAAATTTACTGACTGTAGTGAACAAAAAGTTGTTAAAATTAATTGAAATTTGGCCAAAGAAAACGCTGAAGGAAAAATTTCTCAGAAATGGAAAGTCCAGGGCTAATTTTTTCCAAGTAAAAAAAACACATAATTTTTTCATGCAACACCCAAGTACAAACTTTGATCAGTCCAAGGTCAGTTTCCATCTCTGAAATGTAATTGCCTTCGGTCTTTATACTATTCAAAGAACACCGTCCCCCTTTGCCTCACCGTCATTTTCGGCAACCACCGAATTGGCGGCGTCGTCGGCACCGCCGTCGTCGTCGCTCAGTACCCTTTTTGGCGGTGCCCTCCTCGTCGTCCCTTCTTCTTCTTCTTCGTCAATTTGGATAGCCTCGTCGTCGGCAATGAATACGGCGGCAGGTCCTGGTTTTGTTTGTTTTTGTTGCCGATGTAAGTGTCGAATTTGCGGCGGTGGATCGCGCGACTTCGGAGACAGAACAAATGTAACCCTAAAAAAAGGGTATTATAAAGCATGACATTTGGGTCCAAAATTTTCATTAAAGTGAATTTTGGATATTGGCGAAATGTTATCATTAATATAAAATTACGCAAAAACCTCGGAGAAGGCGACCAAAATCACAGCATTTTCCTCACCGATGCTATTCGTTTCCGAACTAAAAAAGTTAGTAAATTTTTAACACAAATTATCATAGTCTTAATCCTTTCCAACAATGACAGTTGGCAAAGAAACTCATCATCCAAAAGCGAATTTTTAGTTACATTTAATAGAATTAATTAATGAATGTAATACTTTAATTGTTTCAAATTTCTGTACTTTGGCCTGAACAGAATGGAAGTGATTGTGCCCAAATCGGCCGCGATTTTCGTGTGAATGGCCAAAAATTGGGCCGCAGCGATGCTTTGACGCCCGTCGGCGGGGGGCAGTCGCCACAGTGCCAATGCGCCGCGGAGTGTGGCGGCGGCGAGCAGAGAATGGCCGGCGACGGAAGAGGGACAAATGGCCAAGACGGAAAAAGTGTCCTAAAAGGGAAAGGGATGGGGTGGGTGGGAGGGCTTCGGAAGAGAAGCATCGGATTTAAACAAATTAGGCAAAAAGTAAATAAATAAATATAATTTTAAATAATAATGAATTCTTGAACACTGACATAAGCCAACTCGCTGTGACTGAGCAGTGATTGCTGTTCCCAACTGTCAGTGTCCAGTACAAAGACGCCGCCTTTGCCCGCAATGAAAAGCAAACGACGACAAAGGGCGGCAGAAGAAGATGAAGCAGGAGCTGCGCTTGCCATGTCATCGTCCCAATGCCAAAGGCATTGCATTCGGGGACAGACAGAACTAAAAAATGAGGGGGGAGGGGGAAAGAAAAGGCAATGGACAATGAAGGACATTGCTGGACAACTGACTTTACGTCTGAAAATTGTTGGTTCACCACCCGTTGTCGGAACAAAGGCCTTTTTCCTGCCGCGCCGGACGGCTTCACCACCCGACGAATCTGAGAGAGAAAAGAGCATTAGAAACTGTGGAATTTCTCTATTTTTAGGCCTTCGATCACACCCACACATTTCCCACCGTTGTCTGACCCCTCTTTTATAGCTCCCTTCCCCACCCCTTTATTGCGGAAGGAGTCTATGAAAATTTATGGGTGCCTTGTGGAGAAAAAATTATTATGAAATTATGGTTTTTAAGTAAATAAATGTTCCTTCCTTTCTTTCTCCCTCACCCTCTCTTTTACACCGGCCCCTTTCGTGGCGAAGGCGTGCTCTTTTTTTGACTCTTTTTGCGATAGAGGACATAAAAAAGCCTGGTGTAATGAATGTGAAGGATTTTTTCCATTTCGAATTACCTCGACATATCCATCGGCAGTGGACAGCGCAAAAAGAACACCATCGGGCGAAATGGAAAGGTTAACGACGGCAGCTGAAAGAGAGAGAACAAAATATATTTTTTCATACAATAATTCGTCTTACGGACCATCGCATTCGTATCTGTCAAAGTTTGACTCTCCGCCGCTCTCCAATTTGCAGCATTTGACAGTGAAATCGCTGAAAAAACGAACAGTCTCAGAACAAAAAATTTAAAGATAATTTTTAAAAAATTTTGCAAGGCGTTCAATACTCGAATTTTAAGTAATTATATGAAAAATAGTGTTTTTTTTTTTTGGTATAGGATTATCTTTTCCAATTGTAATTAAATCATTTTTCCCATGGGTTTATGCTTTTTTTTTGTGGCATTTGGGCTGTTCCGGCTTCCGTCCACGCATATAATCCGACCTCGCCCCGGCGATCAAATGGGTGCCGTTGCATGCCAACGCGGTCAACTCCAATGAGAACATCAGCAACGGGGCGGAGGAGAGGAAGGCGGCCAACCCGTACTTGACCACGACATGTTGGTCGTTGCCGGTGAGAACGTCTTGGCCCTGTTCAGCGACATAAATGTCTTCGCCCTGCCCAGAAAAGCAAAAGATGAACCTTTATTTGGCCGTTTTGTGATAAAAAAAAACGCACAAAAACTGCTAACACTCCGCGACAATTGTTGGCCGTGTTGCGAATGTCCACTTCCAACGACGCGCCGTCCCCGGCGCATGTCCAAAGGCCAAACGTCTCGTCGTAACTGCAGCAGAATACCTGAAAAACAGTTAAAAGATGTCATAAGTTAAGAATAGCCAAAAGAAATTAGAAAATTTAACTGTAAGTGTCTTATAAACATCGTTGTTTTAACATTTTGGACCCAAACAAAAACCCCCCGTGAAACTTCAAATGGACACCTTTCGACAAGCATTGATTATACAGGAAAACAAATTTTGCGACCGTTTGTGAATCGTTCCCGCTCTGATCAACAGTCAAACTCAGAACACCCGGCGCATGGATATGTTTAGACCGTGTCACTACCATTTCCTTAGAAATTAGAAAAAAACAAAATTTCACAAGAGATTATGAAAAATTTAATTGAAAACAACATAGATCGAAGTAAAGAACAATGCGAATGTATTGCAAAAAAAATATTTATTTAAAAAACAAACACTTGTTATATTTTTGCACCAAATTGGAAAAAAACAAAAATATGCATGAAATCAAAAACAAAGGCGTGAAAGAATCATTAAGCGAATTTGTGTAAATATAAATTTTGGGATGGAATTTGAAAGAATTATTTCGGTTGGTAGAGTTCGACATTTCCGGCACACAAATTCAATGATTGGAATATTCGGATACCATTGAGAAACAAAGATGTACAAAGGTGGGTGTTGTCGCCCTCATCACCGTCTTCAGCACTTTAATTTTTGTATGCCAATTATGTAGTCTCAACAGTGCAATCATTCATCAGTTGGCGTTCCTGTCGTTGCCGAAAGGGAGGAGAGCGCCGACGGCGATGTGCAACAATGGAAGGCAGACTGCCCTCCAGCGCAATGTACATTCGATCAAAAACCTGACGAAAGAAGTCATTATGGTAATAGACAGGAGGGGCCAGTTTAATGGAACCAAATCCAGGTAATAAATGAGAGAGATATATAGGGGGGATTAGAAGGAGGAGGGGCAAAATTACCAAAGTCATAAAATGAACAAAAAGCGGATCAATTAAATTGACCATTTTAAAAAAAGAGGTAACCTTTAAAATTGTCTTTTGTTTTTAATATTTGTTTCACGAAACTTAGACCGACAAACATCCTTTCGTGTACCTTTTTGTTTTCCTGTCGACCCGCACCGCCTCGTGCTCCGCGTCCCAATACGTCGATGGGCCGCTCGTTGTGACTGTGTTGGACAAATTATAGTAATGAACGTGCAAAAACAAAAAGGAAAAAAAAGAAGAAACACCTCGTTCGAGTTTAATTTTTTTTTTCGCAATTTTAAACAAAAAGTCTTACAATTAGACACACAATCGACGTCCAACTCAAACACAAATACATTTCCCTGCCTCACCTGTTCACCGGAGTTCGATGGCACTGTTCATGTCCGATCAGTTCCCTGAAGATAGGCTCACACAATTGTCGGGATGCGTAATGCAACGGCGTATTGTTCTAAATTTTGTTCTGTGAGTTAGGCATTTTTTATCCTTTCTTCTTCGGAAATGGTCGCACTAGCAATGTTATGTATTAAAATAGGGCATATTTTGTCCTTTTGGTTAAAAGATTACCTCAATTTTGTCCGGAGTGTTGAGCAGTGCGTCTAACAAATTGTCACTGCGTTCCTTGTAGGAAAAGCAATTAAAAAAATAAATTTCCAATTTCTTTTTGAATATCTTTTTAGAATTAAAAATGGTCAGACTCTGTTTCCCCCTACCCCTCACCTTTACACATGCGTCCGTTCCGTACGCATCGCGTAACCATTCGACATTTTGAACGAGTGACAACATGCGCTGGACCTGTATAAATAGAACACACAAACATTGTTTCAAATTTGGTGACCATTTCAGGACCGAATCCTTTTTATGTTAGCATGAGATATGAGCTATCTACGGCATTAATTCTTTGAGAGAGAAATACCGCGTGAACATTGGAGGAACGGCACGCTGTGTGCATGGCATTGCAGCGCATTCCAATGTGCAAAATTGTCGGCTGAAATGCTATTATGTTTGGTATATAATTCTCGCTTATATTGAGCGCGTTTTTTTTTTTTTGTTCTAATGCAAATAAAAGAATCCACGGTCATTTTTGTTGCTAACCAAATCGTTGGAAGTGTTGACAAGAAAGCGCGGACTCTCGCGCAACAGTTCATCAAACTTTGTGACGTCATTCTTTTCGATGGCAACCCGAAATTCGGTGAGTCGCCGCGCCGGAATTTCCTAAAAATATGGGCATTTATTTTAAGATATCTGACAAAAAAGAACCGAACTATCGGCAGAAACAACCAGGGAAATATTGAAAAAGGGGTTTATGTCAATTCGGCGGCCTATATGAAACCCATCCATTTGTTCAAACCTTATTTTTTTAAAAAAATTCAAAAAAAGTTTAAGAAACTTAAAAAAAAAATCTGTAAAATTTAAGCTTTTTTCTTTTTACAATTTTTTCCCGGCGAATCGGCGGAGAAATTTTGTCCTGTTCCGCGCACATCGGAACTGGGCATTTTCAAATTTTAGAAATTGGATGAGACCTCACTTTTTTTCCCTTTGCTTCCTAATGAGGTGAAAGGGTTAATTATTTTTAGATTTGAAACCCCCTCGAAATTTGTTCTAAAGTCAATAAGGCATGCCTTATATGGCAATTCGGGTTCAATGCTGGTCGGACTGCTTTCACTTGCAGAACTGTTTCGGCCATTGTTGATGGAGTCGTCCAATTGCTGCTCGTCAGCCGAATCACTACTGCCCATTCTAAAAGGTTTTATAATTGAAAAAGATGAATATTTTTTTTGGGGGGGAGGGGAAAAGATTGAGCAACTGAAATTTTAGAGAAACACTATAAACCATCAAAGTAAAGCTGATTTAGAGTATGAATATTGCAAATTTGTGACCATCACTGATCAGATATGCCCACCCTTGCAAGCTGTTCGACAACATTAGTCGCTGCTCATCGTAAAAGGAATCCATCGCCTGTTCATTCTGACACTGCTTGAACCGAGTGCCTTAATTTAAAAAAAAAAATTTTTAAATGTCCAAACGTAAACCCAAATTTATTAAAAAATAAAAATTTTGTAGCATCAATTTTCGCTCCAACCTCTTTTCTTGCCAATGGGCGAGCTTAAAAAGTTTTTCAGTTCGCTAAACTCCGAAAATGCATAGCGTTCGGGCGAATCGGGCACAAAGGCAGCGAATATTTTGGTGCCATCCTTCCGAAAAACCTTAACAATTTGAAATACGTAAAGTATTCTAATGATTAGAAAAAGTAATAAATTAACATTATTTGAAAGGGAAAAATTTATTGACCAAATAGAGAGGGAGTTAGGTCAGTTCCTTTTTTAAAGCCCCCCATGGCCTATTTTTGAGTTAGCCAAAAAAACCGAAAATTGGTTTCGCCTCAACTCTATTAGTAAGCTAGCAGCAAAGGTTGTCATCCCCTTTTGTTAACCCAACAAATGTTGCGGAACTTTGCGTGGCGTTTCGCATTGGGATGGTAAAATGCCATCGTCGGATTGTTCTGTTGCCGTGCTCTCATCAAATCCATTGACATTATTTTCAGAGATTTGCCTTTCTAAAAAGAAAAGACAATTTTTGTGATTTTCCCCTTTCTATAAAAATACTAATCATTAAAATGTAACTCTCTTCAAAGCACCTGCTGAATTGGAGCAACACGCTCGCTCTTGTTGAGGCTGATTTTGTTGGTTATTGCCATTTGAATATTCGATGGCACCATAAAAAAAGCGCGAGAAAAGAGCTCCCATTTAATCTTTCAATGCTAAAAAAGAATTAAAAATGTAATAAAACCTTTAACCAAATATCTATATTTGATGGTTTTGTTTTAATGTTTGAATTTTAAACGGTCTTTTGACAAATAAGCATGAAATTCAAATCTCATTAAGAAAATGTGAAAAGTAAGCACTCAAATTTTATGAAATTAAAAAGAGATTATTAACGACGATTATTTATGCTATAATGTCATCAGCAGCGAAATTCGTTTAATCTGTCATTGGCTTTGAGACGATTATACCGAACCTGTAGAAAGACAAACAAACAAATGAATTAAATATTTATTAATTGACATAAGGCAAATTTAAGAAGAATGTTGCGTTGACTCGCGTCCTTTGACCGTCGTCACTGTCCCATTGAAGTGTTGTAGTCGTTTCATTTGTCTCGTTTTTGCGTAGCGAAAGAATACGGAGCCAACAGTAAATGGAGCCATAATCTGTAAAAATAGCAAAAACAAATTGTAGAAGTGTAGGATGTGCTGTCAAACCGAAGTCTGGCATCATTTTGTTGGCATAAAAATGGTGTCTCGGATTGGCACTTAGCAGTCCCAAATGTTCCATGCCGAAAACGCACACACCGTGACGGTAATGAGTCCGACAGCGCGCATCCCAAAGGCCGTCGGTTTCATAAAGGCGAGCATCAGAGGCCCAAATGACCATTCTGAAGGGCAGTCAACAAAATGAACAAAATTTAAAGTAAAAAAAAATGAAAATTTATCAAAAATCAGGATTCTTAATACTTAAATGTCAACAGTAATTCTGTAGAAAATCAAATCCATTTACCTTCCTAATCCCCTTACGGCTTGACCAAATTCGTTGAGACACCGCCGAGTAAAACCACCAGGAAAATCGGCCAAATTGCTTTAAACGATGGCTAATAAAATAATTTTTTTGGCAGTTTTTTGACCTGTTCAGTGTCGACAGGAACAGTTCGTCCATTCCATACCTTTTCGATTGAGGAAAAAAAGATTAAATTATGAAAATTGCAAACGAATCACTAAACACCAGCTTAATTCGAGACGTTTTATGTATGTGTCTAGAGAAAGGTTTTGTAGCAAAAATTCAACTGCCGGGCGAGAAAGGGCTACTAAATTTGTAGATTTTGTATGATTTAACCGCATGTCAGTGGAAGAGCCTAAAAGGTACAAAAAAAAAATTATAATTGTTAAATTTTCCTCGATGAAGACATTAGAAAATATATTAGATTTAAAAGTTAAATTTACCGTATTTTTGTATTAATTTAAAGCCCTTCTTACCATTTGTAGATTATCAAAAATTCCTCCCTTCTTAGTTTTTTTCAACTTACCATTTCTGTACAGATGCAAATCCGAATATGTCCAATTCGTTTTCGGATTGATGAATACCTTCCGATAAAAAAGCAAGTTTTCAAACTAAAATTCCAATTCAATCTCACACCGGTGTAATTTTTGTGGTCCCAACTTCGTTGGCACCACTGTAAAGTCGAAGTATTTGGACCAATTCGGCATTGGTGCGCAACGGTATGTCGTGGTTCTAAAATATAACTGTATAAAAATACAGAATATGATGCAGAAATTTATCATCTTTCCTTTTAAATTATTGTCACAATGTGAGTAGAAATTTGGAAAATTGTCATTTGTTGATATTCCATTCTTTGTTTAATCCATTTTAAGATTCCGTTTTCACTTGTATATTCGACCTGCAACAGGAAGGCGTACTCCCATTCGCCGTCCTCCGCTTCCCCACAGTTTTTCAAGGCACGCCAAATGGGCGTAGCTCACATTTTGACCATTGCTTTTCACGTTGAATTCACGGTCCGCAACGAAAACGTTTTGAGAGAAACAAGAGGCCTATAAACAGGGGGAAAGGAGGGGGTGCGAAATGGATGCTTGAGAAAAATAGGGACATAATATTTTGCTCCGAGAATCACTCAAAAGACCGTTTCAATCCAAGACCCCTTGGCAGATATTGTTGTACTGACAAACACTCATAACAAATGAACCGACCAGCGTTCGGATGCGTCGTTTGAACAACGAATTTGCCTTGGAATCCAAAGTAGTAGCAATACAAATTGAATGGCGTATATTCCACCGATAGAAGTTGTTCAAGCAGAAGATAATCCTGTAAGAAAAAGTTGCCTTTGTTTGTACTATGTGTCTCAAATGAAAAAAATGTTCGCGCATCCATTGGCTTTTTTTTTTCTTTTTTTTGCATTTTTCTTAATCAATTCGCATTTATTCGCTTCGCCTTCGTCTTACCTTGAAAACGGTGCGTGCAAATGCCATTGGAAAATCAACTTCTGCTTGCGATGAATCCCGCTTGTGCAGTTGAAAGTCCCATCGTCCCACCACCGATGGACAGTCCATGGGCAGTTCTGCATCATTGGCAGGGTCGGCCCTCAATGTTATCCGACCACGGCGATATTTAGCCTATTTGAAGCAGAAGAAAACATTGCAAAACTCTCAAATATAATTAAATATTATTCGTCACTATTAGATAAGATTCGGAAGTGTTCTGCTGAAAGCGGACTATTTGTTCACATTTCAACTTGCTCAGTTTTGTCCAAATTGCGCGAAACGCTGATTGTTTTTTGTTCACTGTTGAAAGACAAATTTAAATGGAAAACCACAAAAAAACAGTATTATACCAACAAAAGATTGAATCTGATGCGTTGAAGAAGGAACATCAATGTTTCTGTTGTAAATGATCAGGTAAAATATCAATGTGCCAATAAAAAAGCCAACAAAAAATGTTCTTAACACAATCGGCCATATGTGCATTTTGGGTTTGGGATTTCCTAAAGAATGAACATCAGGCAGGTTGACTGAATATGGGAAAACTGGACCCTTTCGGCGCGACTGGCCATAACTTTTTTCATTTTCGTCCAAATTCAATAAATTAGGTATTTTCGAAAGCATTTGACGAGTTCTATCAAGATGATAAATTTCAAAAAATTTAGAAAATATACAAAAAAGTTATGGCCAAAAAACCTCAAAAAATTGAATTGTCTGGGTATTTCTGCGCAACAGGTCATAACTTTTATACATGGATGGATTTTTTGATTTTTTGGCAGGATTAACCAAGCAGATATAGAGCTTTCTGATGATACCAATTGTATTTAAATTTGCAGACAAAAAAGTTATGCCTTCTCAAAGTTGGCCACGCCGAAACTTCCCACGCTGAACTGACCCGGACTCAATAGGGCTACCGGTCCGAGGGGCCAGGCTCGTTTCGGCCCCCACGTTTCGGCCCCCATGTTTCGGCCCCCACGTTTCGGCCCCGGGGTCGTTTCGGCCCCCGTTTTTCGGCCCCGGGGTCGTTTCGGCCCCAAGCTAAAAATAGAAAAATAGTACCCAAATTTTTTTTCAACCTAGTTTTTTTTTTTTGAAAAACTAGGGGTTCAAAAATTTAGGGTTAAGTTTTCAAAAAATCAGAGTGATTTTTTTCCTTAGTATTTTGAAACCTTTTTTAAACTTGACCCTATTTTTGAAAAACTACCTCAAACTTAAAAAATAGAGTTTGATTTTCAAAAAAATTTTAAAAAATTTTCGAAAACCAAAAAAAATTTTTTTGAATTTTTATAACCTTAACCCAGGGTTCCCATCTGCCGAGATCTATTTCAAAGTACAGCCAACGCGATTTCAAAGTACATCTTTGGAATAAAGTACGCCTTCAAATTTTCAAAGCATGAAAGCCGAAAATAAAGTACGTACTTTGAAATAAAGTACGAATGGGAACCCTGCCTTAACCTAATTTTGAAAATTTCAAAAAAATGAACTTTACGCATAGGTTTCTTTAAAGTACTGGTAAATCAATTGTCTATTACACCAAACCTGAAGGATACCTCGAAAAAAACACCAACCTAAGCTTCGGCTTGCATAGGCCTAGGCTTAGGGGGCCCCTATTTGAAAAAAAACTTTTTTTTGACAACTTTATTTTGTTTTTGCTTTTTTTGGCTTGGGGCCGAAACGACCCCGGGGCCGAAACGTGCCCGGGGCCGAATCGTGGGGGCCGAACGTGGGGCCGAATCGTGGGGGCCGAAACGTGGGGGCCGAAACAACCCCGACCCCGGTCCGAGTGCCGAATAGAACAAAAAAAAATTCTGAGTTCCGAATGGCACAAAAAAAGCCAAAATGGCTTTTGTTTAAAAAATAAAAACATAAAAGCCTAGACCTAGTCGAGCTTAAGCCTATGCCAAAGTTCAGACCTAAACTAAGCCTTAATTTTAGAGTAGTGTCAGTTTAAAAAAAGCATTCGGAACTCGGCCCTTTCGGCACTCGGACATTATTTACACTATTCGGCACTCGGAATTTCGACACTCGGAGCGGAAGCGCTCAATAGTTAGTTTTCTGAAGGCCTAACTCCCTAGTTTACTGAAAAACCAACCCAAAATTTTTTTCTGAGAATCTAACCCTAGTTTTTTCTGAAAATCTAACCTAACTTTTTTTGAAAACCTACACCCTAGTTGTTTAGGTTTTCTATTCCTTTTTTTTAAAAAACTAATGGAAAAACTAGGGTTAGGTTTTCAGAAAAGAAACTAGGGTTAGATTCTCAGAAAAAAATTTTTGAGTTGGTTTTAATAAACTAGTGGATTAGGCCTTCAGAAAACTAACTATGAAATTTTAGGCTTCATTTTTTATTAATTATTTTTGAGGTTTTCACTGCCCAATTGTCACTGCCCAAATAATCACTGCCCAAATGAACCACTGACGAAATGATAGGGAACCACTACAGTCATGGTCGGGAACAGGACAACGCGCCGACGACGACTCGCCGAAAAGACGACTCGCCGACGGACGACTCGCCGATAATAAGCAAAAAATTAAAAAAAGACAAAATAGCTATCGAAAAGGTCGAATTAAATATTATAATCCGTAAACAAATTTATCGCCAAATAAAGAAAGTTTGAATTATAGTTTATTTATTTTGGTTTATTCTTTGTTCGCGTTTCAATATTTAAAGGTTTTGGAATAAATATTTTTGATTTTATCCATTAGTTTTAATTAGGGTTGTACGGGACCGGGGCGGCGTAGGGGAAAAAAAAATACTGTGACGATTTTTTGAACTTATATTTTGTCCAAATTTGGCGCGATGTTCAATAATATTTTCGCCAACTTGAACAAATCCTGTTCTTTGCGCAGTGAGTATAAATACATGGATAATAAATGAATGATTGATTGATTGATCCGCACAAATCCCACAACAAATTTCTCTCATTCAAGTTCCAAAAATCCGTCGATATTTGCGGCGTCAGCAAAGCACCCGCTCCCCCCAAATGACCACAAAAGAGACAAATCATTCGGGTCACTTCGACTCACTCAATTGTACCCCCAAATGTGGTGCTATTTAGTTGAAATCCCAAAATTCACTAATAATTCTTCTTTTGACTTCAAAATAAAAGTGTTCTTTTTTATATGGAAGAAAATAAATATTTTTATTACTAGACCATTTAATTAAGTCTAATTTCAAGCTTCCAAGTATGCTTTTCTAAGATTTAGGCTGATTTTGCGGGCAACTGATAATGATTTAGCATAATTTTCACATCCTTTTATTAGTCTTGTCTAATTTTTATAAATTTTCCCGGCGGTACGTATCGGCACCATCAATCACCCATTCCATTAGATCATATCAGACTCAATTAGTTCAACGCCCTCTCGAAATATTGCTATTAAATAAAAAGAAAAATCAGAGAAACAAAAAGAATTTACATATTTTGCCTTTAATTATTTGATTTATTACATTTTTTTGAATGAAATTGGCACTTTTTCTGTTTTCCAAATATTTTTTAACCTTTTTAAATCCATTAAAATAATTTAATTCTTCTTCATAAAACTTTCTATTTGTCTATTTTAGTAATTTAATAAATCAATAGTTTTCCTTCTATGGCAAAAAATCGAAGGCGTAGTTTTTTTCCTGGCATTGGAATGGCCAATTTTTTACTATTTGTTCTTTGGTTTGGTCCTGCTCCAAATTACGGCCAGTTCCAACAATTTTTTGGGCAACCGCAATCGCAAAATTACCAGTTACAGTACCCGAATCTACAGTACACTTCGTCCTATTCGGACCCATACAACAACAACAATAAACAGCAAAATGGCAAAGGTAAAGGTCAAATTGCAATCTGTGACTTATAACAAAAAATGAATCATTCATCTTTTTGTTGCTAAAACGAAATGCGCAATTCGATTCTGATTAAATATACTATTTGTTTATTTATTTCAACCTTTTCAATTTCCTTTTCCCAAAGGCTCCGATTCAATTTCCATTCGATTAATTGATGAAATTTTGGAGATTTTTGTTCCGCCGAATACTTACGCGCCGAAAAGAAGCCCAAGGCAAATTCACATTAATTTGGCATTTTATGTTTGTAATCTGTTTGTTTTTCTTCCCTTTTCGAGCTGACAGTCAACCGCCGTTAATTACGTACGGACTGAACCAACTTTTGCCGGCAGTTGCAAAAAGTCATGACGTGCCAATCCCCGAAGATTCGCCTGTCAATTTCGCCGGCTCAGAGCGGCGGTTTCAGTCTCAAAAATCGGTATTAAATTTGTCAGCATCATTTATTTCTTTAGTAATATTTTTTTAGTATTTCTCATCTGACAGAGGGACCACCAACAGTGACCAACAGCAGCAGGCGCCTTGGGCAAATTTGGCACAGGAAATGCTCGGCCTCTTCAGACCATTGGAGACGACGACGGCAACGACAGCAATGAGCACGGAAATGTCACTTCTGGAGAGAGTAATATTATTATATTTTTTTATAAATTTATATAAATAGATTAATATATAATAATGGGCCAATGTACGATATTAAAACAATTTCCATCGTGCGATAATTATTACTTAGGTGGCCAAATCGTTCAACAAATAAGTAAATAATACCGTATTTCCTTAAATACCTCCCTCCCCCCTTCGAGAGCGAGGGAGGGTGAAAAACCAAACCAACCTCCGAGGGAACGATTTTAGGAAATGCGTTAATTTAAATTTTTAATGACTTTTTTTCAACATTTAGTTTATGCCTAAAATACCGAACCTTTTCAATTCATTCGGTGGTGAACAGACGACAGTGACCACAACAACTGCTGCCACTCCTCCACCGACGCTTTTCCCATTTCTCTCATTTTTCACCGAAAAACCGACAACGACCAAAGCGTTGTTTTTCCATATAATTAATAGTTTAATTACAATATGTTACCTTGAATATTGCTTAACTGTTTTTGCTTAATTGTTCTTTAAAAAGGTAATTAAGTCAAACATTAAGTCAAACGATGCCAAAAGTGAAATTTCGGCTATAATTTTTCACTAGCAAATAAATGGAATTACTTCCAAATTATTAATAATACAAGACATTACATTTAATTATATTCATTTATTTGCCATTTTTTCTTTTTCAGCGCCCCAATGCCGTGGCTTTCTTTTTTGCGCCAAGAACAACAACCAAAACGGGTGGACACTCGCGCAAATCCAATTTTAGAGCCTTTGGGCCAATTTTTTGGGGTTAAATTTAAGGATTTCTTTTCTTCTTTATCTTTCACTAATTTGACAGGTGGAAAAGAAAGCGGTTGAAGAGGGACGAGCTCAAATCGACACGGGCGGACCAAACAATTTCGACAGATTTGTCGTCAGGGAGAAAATGGCACCGGACAATCCCTTTTTGGGTTTTGTCGGGGGAGGAAAATGGAACGAAAGGGGTCGTTGAATGATTTAAATGGATTATTTTGTTTAATTAATTAATTCTATTTTTTGTTTCAATTTTAACTGTGCCCATTTATCGGTTCTATTGACAATAAAATAGTCCTTATTTGGTTTTATGGACTTTTGATATTCATTCAAAAATGGCAAGAACACAATCCTTGAAATTCGATTTTGTATTTTAAAAATTAAAACATTAATTTAATTTCCTTTCGATTTTACCCATTGCTCTTGAACATTAAATATGCGAAATTAGTTCTCCTTATTGGAAAGAAACAGTTTATTTTTCTGATTTTCAGGTATTTAGTTAATTTTTAAAGAATGCCCTTGCCATTTGGGAATGAATTTCGGGTGTTAGTAAGACCAATAAGAACTATTTGTTTGCATTGTAAAATTGCACAATAATTGTATCTTACCAAATTCGACAATTATATATCACTCGATTCCTTTCGAGCTTCGAATATTAAATATTTTTTTGCAAAAATGACTTGGGACTGTTCTTTCCGATTCGTACATTTATTTTATTCTGAGAGGAGTTGAATGAATATATATTGTGTTGACAGTATACGCTTGCATTGTCGAAACGCCCTAATTTAAATTAATTAGTAATTTATTCTTCTCTAAAAGGCATTTTTTTATTTTATCAGGCATAAAATGGGAGGACGGAAGTATTCGGCTGGTCAATAAAAATGGTAACTCTTTGCTTGGGTCTGAAATTGGCGTCAACGACCGATCCGTGGACATTCCGCTGATGCGATGGTTGCTTTAATATTTCACTCAAATATTCATTTGACTCTAACAGGCTCGACATGGCAAACAATTTTGCCTCATCGTATCATGAACAACAGGAGAGGGTACGACGATGGTGATTGATATATCGTGTTCTTGGTAAAACGTACACTTTTGTCGTTTATCGAATGTCGTTTTTCGACTTTTATTGGAAATAAAGTTAGGTAAATTAAATCCATTAAATTAATCTGTTCAATAAAATATTTTTTATTTAATAATTTTATTCAACACAATTGAATAAGACAGATCGCTGATGAGTGTGAAATCAAAAAATATTGATATCGTACGAAGCTTATTTAAAGAGTAATAAATGGGAAATAATCAACATAAAAATCGAAATAAAGTGAATAAGGAGAATCCGACAGAAGAACGATGGCGACAAATTCGTACGCTTTTTGTCAAAGGGTTAGGTGTTTCCTGAAAGTCGAAGGAAAGATTCCAAATTAACGATGGCATAATTGTTGTGCCGGAGTTCTCCTCCACAGGAAATAAACCTTGAACAGTCCGAACACTCTCTCCTCCTCCACACTTTCATTCAGTGAGCGGCTAATAAAGACAGAATTCTTTTCGGTTCCCTAATTCGAAAAGTGAAACCTCAGTGAGTGGGTGAGTTACAGAGGAGGTACGGTAGTGGGCCGCCCACGAGTACGGTACACTCTCAAAACACACAGACAATCGGTGGATGAACTGTACCTGAAGTTCACATCACCCACAGAGGCCTCTGTCATTGTCGGCACTGTTGTGGGAATACCTATCGCCGATGGTGGTGGTGGTGGTGCTGATAAGTGCCGTTGTCGTTATGGGCGCTGTGTGGGTGGTGGTGATAAGCTTTTTGTTTGGCGGGCGGCGGAGAACGCGACACCGATTTGCGAGCACCACGACGACGGTGGTGATGGCTGTGGTCGGCATACGCATCGCCGTTGGCGGACCCATCGACGGAGTGTTTGTCGTTGTTATTGGTATCATCGCGATGACGAGAGTGAGACCTTTTGAAAAGGACGCGGAAAAAATTTTGATTTTTTTTTTGCAAATTTCACTTTAAAACTTTTTGGCCAGTTATTAAATCGCTTAACTATGTCTTAATGAAAGTTTCAAAACACGTAAAGCATTCGAATAGTATCAAAATTGATTGCAGAAGTTGATCAAGTTTGAAAAAATTACTTTTTTAATCTCCAAATCATAAGAAACAATGAAGTTTAAAAAACAATCACCTATTTTTTCTCTGCATATAAATGTCCGTTTTTATAAAATTATGGGAAACTTCTTGTTTTTTCCTTAATATTTTACTAAAATTTTTAAGTATTTTTTTGGTTTCCCCTACCTTTTCGCCCGACGGTGGCCTCCTCCCCCTGTCCCGCCACGGGTGTTGTCGCTGCGCGACTTTCGCTCGTGTGATTTTGAGCGCGACGATTGCTGGCGGTGATGCTCTCCTCCACTGGTGGCCGATGTCGGACTGCGACTGGAAGTTCGTTCTGGAGTAACCTCATCACGCAATTTCACCTAAAAAGGAGAAACCGAATTAAATTAACCAAATGAAAAGCAAGTTAAAGGGGTCTTCTGACAATACACCCGTACAATTAACGGCCGATGGGGGAGGGAGGCGGGTTGGCCAGAGCTGATTTTTACGGTGGCCAAGCGGGGGCCGAGTGAGTTACAACACCCATTCGCGAAATCCAAAAACAGACATTTTTAATGAAAAATAGGCTATTTACAAAAAAAAAAAAAAAAATATAATTACAAGAAATTTATAAATTACAGACATAACAACCAAAATTTCAGGAAAGAAAAATACATACCCAAAAACAATTTTTTGAATTTAGCCCCCCCCCCCAAAAAAAAAGCCATGGGTCTGGCTGCGCCCTTGACGATATACTTTACCCATCTGTCCAGCAGCGACAAGTATTAGTATTGCGCAAAAAGAATTTTGATCCCTATTTTTTTATAGAAATCTCTCCCCCTCAATATGACGAGGGGGGGGGGGGGCGGGGTCGGCTGGCCAACTCCCTACACACGGATGAGTTCAAAAATATTTTATGCAATTTAAAATACCTTCAATTCTGCTAAAGTGGCCGTGATTTTTGCATAGCCCAGGTGCTGTCTTCCCTGCATATGGTCATCAATGCTTAAATTCAAAAAAATAAAATTGACCAAAAACAAAATTTAGTTTCACCTATTACAAAAAAAATGAGCGATATATTTGCATTTTAAGCGTTTTCTCGAGAGATATTTTTCCCTTTCCAGGCCTTGTGGCCGTTCGCCATATTCCAATCAAATGCTTTCTTTCAAAAAGAATGTACCGTTGCTGAACGTCGCCAATGATTAGAAAACTTCCGCACACTTCGCACACGCGCATCGGTTTCGGCGCGTTCGGGTCTTTGTAGCCGGCCTGGTAGGTCTCGCGCTGTCGTGCTTCTGGGTCAACCAACTGAACAAAGGGCGAACTATTCGGTTACCAATTTGTAAGATATTTTGCAGCATTAAAGGCATACATGAAAAAAGGGGGGGGGGGGTCAGCGGCCAATTTTGCGAAGGGGTCCGGCCATGTACATCGACGACCTTTTTTTTTTTTTTTTGCTTTCAAACCCCGCTTTTTTTGCGGCAAGTTTTTCAAAAAAAAAAAAAACCGGGATTGCGGGGGTCCGGCGGCGTCGATAGACGCCGCTGGGGAAAATTTTTGTAATTCTTAATGCGATTTGTTAACAGATTTTGTCCAAAAAAATGATCGAGTTTACAGATTTCGGCTCTTTTTTTAAGGAAAATAAGAGTTTTTGGGGTCCGGCGGTGCCGATAGGCGCTGCCGTGGAAAATTTTAAGTATTTTAATGAATTTTGATAAGAAAATTTGTTCAATTTAAAATTTTTCCCTCTTTTCCCCTTCGCCGGCGACCCCCCCCCCCCCCTCGATGCGAAGGGGCCCCCTATTTTGAGGCCCTTTGCGGCGAAGAGGGGGGGGGGGGGTCGACCCCCCACCCTTTTTTTATGTATGATTAAAGGGTAAGGGCTACACATCAAAATTAAAAAAAATAACATAAATGACAAGCAAATTAATTTTTTAAATTTAAGATGTGTGGCCCTATAACAGGTAAAGTGGCCCTATAACAGGTAAAACCCTAATTTTCTTGGGCAAAATTTCCGAAAATAGTCTGAGCTAAACGCACTTTCCTGACGTTCTCCAATTCCGCGTTGACCTCCTCCGCTCGCTTCACATATTTCTGCGATTTGTCCAAGTCGCCACGACTGCCTGCCCTTTCCGCCACCTCCACAAATTCGCCCATTTCGCGCTCCAATCGCTGCGCCTTCTCCTCCAATTGTTTCCTCGTCGCCTCGTCCATATTCTGTGTGCAAAATTGGATCTCGAAGAATGTTATTTCAATGACAAAAAATATTATTTCAACAATTTCTAAGCAATTTAAATACAAATGTCATTTAAACCTTTCACACCCCCCCCCCCCTCCGTTATTTTGATTTTGTTACCTGAGCTCCCTGAGTGAGTGCCAGTCGCTCTTTGTGCCGTTCAATTCGTCTCATCATATCGTCGTGAATGCGTCGCAAGAAATAATAAAATTGGCGTTCATATCCCAACTTTTCGAAATGTTCGCTCTTTCGATAGGCAATGCGCAAATTTTCGTCGTGCACATAGCGACAGACGCCTAAAGCAATTTTCGCTTTTAAGTTCATTTTTTGCTTAGTTAATTAAGCTACTTGAAACCAAAAATAGAACAATCAGGAACACCATATTTCGGGTCCGGGTCAGTTCGGCGTGGGACGTTTCGGCGTGGCCAACTTTGAGAAGGCGTAATTTTTTTCTAAGTCTGCAAATTTTAATAGAATTGGATCACCAGAAAGCTCTATATGTGCTTGGTTAATCTTGCCAAAAAATCCAACCATGTATAAAAAAAGTTATGACCTGTTGCGTCGAGTTATCCAAAAAATTCCATTTTTTGAGGTTTTTGGCCATAACTTTTTTATATATTTTCAAAATTTTTTGAAATTTAGCATGTTGATAGATCTCATCAAGCGCTTTCGAAAATACCTTATTTGTTTAATTTTGACGTAAATGAAAAAAGTTATGGCCGGTCGCGCCGAAAGGGTCCACGCCGAACTGGGCGGTTCCCCCCATATTTCTTACGTCATAAAAAGTTAAAGAAAAACTTACCTAAATCCGCTTTAGTGTTGACAAATTCATCGTGCGGACAGAAACCAGCAAGAAAAAATTTGCAGACATCGTTGTCCTAAAATCGCGGAATTTCCAACTAAACTATAAAAAAGGCACAACCCGAAAATTCAGGTCCAGATTTTTGTCCTCATTTCGACCCGGTCCCATCAATTCATTTAGCATCGCCGCTATTTGGTCTTTTGCAGTCATTTGTGCAGGTTTATTAAATGTGATAAATCTATTATAAATTTGTTATACTGGTAATTAGCTAATTAGACTCAAAAAAGGTCAAATTGACTTCAAATTGGGAAATAAAAAACGACGCTGACAAAATATCGACCCGACAAAATCCAGTAAATTGCAAGACTTTAATTCTGTTTAGGGTGTGGATAAATTTATCCTTTTTGGCTGACTGATTCGACATTTCGTCGGCATACGCAAAAAGACAAGAAATAAAAAATAAACAGTTTGCCAAATATATATTTAAATTAAAAGTAGAATGGAGCAAGAAGGTTAATGGACGGGAAATTCCATGTTTTAAGCAGGTCCAGTCCCTTTCTGATTCTTGTCTCGGTCCCAACCCCTAAATTACAAAATTTCCAACTTTTTCATTTTTTATTTAGCAAAACCAGTTGTGTTCATCCAATGCGATCACTTCAGAAACCATCACATTACTGCGGACAATTTGGGCTGGTTCAGCGATTTGGACGGCAAAAAGAATATCGAAGAGATTATGGCACCGAAAGGGGAGGCGATCAAACGGGGGACGGAAACGGAATTGGCGGGGGAGTACAGCAGAGACAAAAACAGCAAATAGAAAAGGGTGAGTGTTTTCAGTTTTTTTAATAAAATTTAGGCGCAAATTTAGTTGAGACGATATGATTTAATAAAGGTCGTAAACCCTCAGAATTCAATTATAATAACAATTTTATTGAGAACTTTTCAAATGATTGCTTTTAGCAGTCACAACACTGGAGATGGACAAAATTCGAGCGAGAGGGTGTGCAAATGTTTGGTCCTCATTTTTCTGGTTGTTTTTAGTTTCTTGAAGTTCACTTACAACTACGACCCATTGTCTGATATTGAGAGGAAAATCGAGTCGGCTGCGCAACAGTGTGCCATTGAAATGGACCAATCAGATTGGCGCCTGACTGAATTGGCGGATTTTGAAAAGAAAGAAAAGGTGTTAGGCATTTTTGGATAATCAGGGTCGCTGATCGCGAATATTAAATCCATCAACCAATTCCGAATCTCGGACCCGAATTCGAATAAAAAACCGAATTCTATTTCTAAGTTTAACATTTATTACTAACAATAAGTCGGTTAAATGCACAAAATGGCTATTTATAGCCTTCTTCACCCTTATCTTGAATTTGAATCGAGTGGTTGGCGCAGTCGGGTTTTGGTCAGTAAATGAATTTTTGGAGAAATGGTTTTTGACTTTTTGTTCGAATTCGGGTCCGGGGCTCAGAATGGTCGAAATGTATGATACAAATTCGCGATCAGCGACCCGAAACCCCTCTAAAACTTTTTTATGCTATTAAATTTTAAAGTTTTTACAAAAGATGGGGGGGGGGTTCATAATTGTAAATGCTGATTTTTTGACTTCATTTTTCAGTTTTTGCTTAGCATTGGCAAACAGTTCGCCCATTTCGTTCCGAATTCGAAGTTGCATAAAATGAAAACGGTTGGCGATGTCGCACAGTTTTACGAAACGCCGATCAGTAACATAAGCAAATACGCGGCAATGGCACGGAGCGGCGATCAGATGCCCAAAAACTTGGCCATTATGGGTACAATTTGAACATTTCTTCTCTCCCCATCCCCGAAACTTTTAAATTTTGCAAAATGTTAAGGTTTTTTCCTAATTTTTTTTTAAAAAAAACAATCAAAAGATATTTATGAAGAACAAACAACTAATAAGTTTCAAGTAAAGAATTCTTTAATTGTTATTTTTCTCTTAATTTCTTAAAATTAAAAGCTTTTATTAATTGCTTTTCAGAGCACCAGCGCCGTTTTCATCCCAACGACAAAACAGCGCCACATGGAGGTGCTTTAATTAGTGCTAATATGTCAAATTGTTTGTGTGAATTCCGCTTTAAATTAGCAACAACTCCATTTTTATAGATTTATTAGAAATAAAATGAGATAATATTTCAGGAATAACCGCATACCCCGGCGAATTGGGCAAAGTGCTCGGCTTGCGCAACAAGCGGTTGTACCGTGAATACAGGCAATATTTGCTTATAATATTTACAAAATTTGTTTACCAATTTCCATGTTAAACGCAGGCCCAAAAAGCATTGGTACGAATTTGAGGACGTGGTGTTCGACTGTGACGCGAATTGTTCCAAGGGTAGGAAGCGCAAATATTCAAATCATTGGAAAAATTAAATCGCGATGATTGATACAATATCAATTTACAATTTAGGGATGCCATGGGACCCGGAAGTGGCAAAACGAATGGACAGTTACACGGAAGTGAAATTTGTTAAGGACCATCTAATCAAAAAATTTTGATCTTTTTTTTTTTTGTCAATTATCACTTTTTTGAGCAAATATAAACAAATCCATATACTTAATTTTTATAAAAATGGAAAGCATTAACAAATTAAAATTGCTCTGAGACTGTCTGCGACTTTTCGCCACGGGATGACAATTTGGCAATGTCCCTTTGGTAAAAGTTGTGGCATTCTTTGATGTTTGGTCCTGCCCACGGCACTCTCTGAGTGAACAAGATGGGACAGGCTCACGTGTTCGTTCTCGAAATTTTTTTTTGAAAAATTTAGAAATTTTGGACCCATTTGCAGGTTTGGCAACAAGGGAATTCAACCATTACTCTTTTATAAAATAAATAGAAATTTTTGTTTTTTCCCCTGTGGCGCCTACTGGTATCGACGGTCACCACCATAAAAAAAAATTAATTGACGTATAAAACATCATTAAATAGCGCTTGAATGATCTATAAAAAAGCTTAGAGAAGATTTTTTGCTCCAGGCAACCCCTGGCAAGTTATGGCCCCGGGAATATTACCCCTTTATCGATTTTTTCTGATCAGTTTGGGGGGTGGAGCCAAAAAATCCAAAAATTGGCAATAGTAAATTGACTATGCTCTACATGATAAAAGTGGTTTTAAAGTGATTTGGACACGCACAGTTCGAAATGTTCCCTTGTTAGCCATTCTTTTACAAAACGATGAACAAAAATTAAATTTAAAAAGGTCTTTGTAAAGAAAATTATTGAACTCGCGCCAAAATAGCCGAAACCCTAAGACCCCCGGAAATTTATTTGTTTTTCCTTCATTTGCCTTCGAAATTTCAAGCCAACAAACGAGTCGGCGTAAAAAACGAGTCGGGTTAGGTAACTTATTTCTGTTATGCAGACCAATAGATTTTTTTAAGACTAAGAATGTTCAATAGTTTGCTTCTGGAAAAGTTATAGGATTTTTAGGTGCTAAAAAATATGAGTTTCGCACAATCTGATTTAATAACTCAATAAATTTTGTAAAAATACTTTGTTATAAGGCTTATCGAGCTGAAAAATCCGAATTTTCTTTGGCGTAAAACTTTTTAACACAAAGACGCCAGCTTTCTAAATTTGACGACCAAGTTGGCGTCCAGGTTGGAAAAAGCAGATTTTCTTAATAAAAATAAATTTTGCAAGCAGGTAGGAACCCTTCCAAGGTACTTTGGTCTAAAATTCCTTAAGAAAACATTGAGCTGAGTTAGAAAAATTCGCAAGGCGATTGTGCAACTTTTTAGCACCAAAAAATCCTATAATATCGCACGGCGCCAAGTTTGGCAAGCGCCGAAGATATTCATGTTACTTTTCACTATATTAAATACAATACATAGAAGGACAAAAAATAATAATAATGAAAATTGGTTCTTTCTGTTTTATGACCCCCCCCCCCCCCCCGAAACTTTCAAATAAAAAGTATTTGGGGCGCTGATCACGAATATGACCTTAGTTTTCCAAAATTCCGACTCCCGAACCCGAATTCGAACAAAAAACCGACACTCATAATTCGAGTAGAAAACATATTTCTAGGGGTTTTTGGGGTCGCTGCTCACGATTCCGGCATCCATTTCGACCAATTTCGAACCACGGAAACCGCACTCGAAGATAAATCGAAAAATAAAATGGTAAAACTTAAGGAAACTGACAACTTTGATTTTTATATCATATTATATATCATTCGATTCCTCTCGATGAGTGAAGTCGAATGGTATCATTATTTTTACCCGGCGACGCTTCTAACAAAAGTTACAGACCCGGGACTGAAATGGCAAAATGGCTTGGGACTGAACCGTCCAACTTGTAAAAATTAATGAAAATGAAAAAGTATTTATATAATTCGACTTCTCGTACTCAATAATCTATGGAACTAAAAGAATTTTAAGGCGAAAAGCATATTGGACAGAGTTATAGCCACGGGACTGAAGTGGACAAATGAAAAGCACCTTAAGGCCGCGGAGCGGCCCGCCAATGGCGAGCATGCGATGACGGAGCAAGTAGTGGGGCGCCCGAGCGAGCGGAGGGTTGCGAGCGCCTGGTTAAGGTCGGGCCGAAGGCCCGACCTCAGGCGAGAGCAACCCGGAGCGAGCGAGCGGCGCCCCACCTACTGGCCGCCGTAGTCGAGTGTGCGGTGTCTTGGCCAAAAATTAATAATGAATTTATTCTATTTTTGCCATTTCAGTACCAGGTTTTTTTGGACTGTAACTTTTGTTAGAGACGATGCCAGGTAATAAAAACAACATCATTCGACTTCACTCAACGAGAGGAATCGAATGGTATACATAACTCTATAATGAAAAATGCTATTTGTTACCTAAAATCAGCAAATTCAGTACCATGGTTTTTTGTCTGTAACTTTTGTTAGAAGCGTCGCCGGAAAAATAATGATACCATTCGACTTCACTCATCGAGAGGAATCGAATGATATATAATATGATATAAAAATCAAAGTTGTCAGTTTCCTTAAGTTTTTCCAATAAAATTTTAGCGCTATATGAAAAGTCACCTTTTGAAACCAAAGAGGGGACCCTCTTGGTTTTTTTTATTTTTAAAATTAGCCAAGAATTAAGGTCACTATCAGCAACCTCAAAAACATTTGGAAGCACTTTTTGTGCAAAAAAAAAACACAAAAAAATAATTGTCAAAAAAATCAGAAGGGTCCCCTCTTTGGTTTCAAAAGGTGACTTTTCATATAGCGCTAAAATTTTATTTTTCGGTTTATCTTCGAGTGCGGTTTCCGTGGTTCGAAATTGGTCGAAATGGATGCCGGAATCGTGAGCAGCGACCCCAAAAACCCCTAGAAATATGTTTTCTACTCGAATTATGAGTGTCGGTTTTTTGTTCGAATTCGGGTTCGGGAGTCGGAATTTTGGAAAACTAAGGTCATATTCGTTGATCAGCGCCCCAAATTACTCTATAAACGACTTTTTATTTGAAAGTTTCGGGGGGGGGGGGGGGGTCATAAAACAGAAAAGAACCAAAATTTTATAAAAAAATGGGAAGTGAAAAGTGGCGTATGCCGTACAAAATTAGGTGTGACTTCGTTGGTCCAACTTCAAAAGAGAGCAAAAATATTTATGCCATTTTTCCCGAAAGGACGACGCATTTTTTAATGGTTCGGCGGCTTGGCATTTACTAAAAGAAAATTGACAGAAGACCATTTTCTATTCTTTATTTGTCATTCTTTCTTACGTTATGCTGTTGTTGTTAGTCCTCGGTTTGTTGGGGTTTTCGTTTTGGGGGCGGACACCGGGACAATGCCACTGGCGCTGCTGACACGACTCCGCCCCATCACTCGCATGAACAGCGAAGCGCAATCCTTTCGGATGGTTTTGTTCAATGCCAAATAAATGACGGGAGGAAATCCTTGGGACAAAAAAACATTTAATTAAAAAACATTAAAATTGTAAGAGAAAAACGAAGGACCATGGGCATGGAACCTAAAAAATTATAATACCGAATTAAAAGTGGAAATTGAAAAAACAACGAAAAATTTGGACCAAGCAAATTCGGCAAGGGTGAGCATCCACTGCTGGTGGAAGTCGTTGTGCTGCATGTACACGTAGAGACTGCCGGTCAAAGTGTTTATCAGAGAGACCAAAAACACTTGCAAAAAGGTCTAAAAATGAATTGGTGAATTAAATTAGCATTTTAAAGAAATTCCAACACCTTTTTTTGCAATGTGTTAAAATCGTAACTGGACACAAAAAGGACGAAGGCAAAGATCAGATAAATGCTCGGGCACAGAAATGCGACCAAAAGGTCGTGGAATGTGTGCAGTTGAACAGCGAACTGAAGCTTAAGAAGCAACGGTAATTGGCTAATCAATGACGGACGGAGCAGCCCATTTCCGTCTCACCCCCCCCACGCCGCGAAAATTTAAAAAAAAGAAAGGAAATTTATCTTAATTTTCTCTAAAACAATTTTTTAGACTGGACTTAAGAAAACTAAATTTTCTTGATAAATACGATTTTAAAAAATTTTGCAAAATAATTTTTGGTTAATTTCTGCCTGAAATCTGAGGAGGGGGGGGGGGCGGGGGGAAGATACGGTGGGCGAAAGTAGTGCACCAAATCACTGATCACCTCCTTCTGATCATCGGTTCGATAGCCAACGAACGGAAAGAAGAACCAGCCAAAGTAAACGCTGCTGTAAACGGTCGGTTTGACGAACACAGCCCAATAGAGGGCGTAGAGGGAACAGGCGACGATCCAAAGGAATGTGCGGTGGCCGGCAAACAAAAGGCGCGAGAAATGGGAGGAGCTGAGCTCGAGACAGCGGTTAAATGCCAAAATCTGCCGGAAAACAGTGCCGAAACGCAATTAAAAAGTGCAAATTTGATAATTTCCCTCCCTACCAAATCGGCAGTGCTTTCAGCAATCCAAAGAGCTGAAAAAGAGACAAATACAATAAAATGGTATTTGATCAAAACATTCCCACATAACACTGCCACCCCAACGAAATAGTTCAATGTCGGATAGGAGCAGAAGACGGCACCGCGCAGATTAAGCCAACCACTGAAGAAGCCGAGAATCCACAAGTTGGCCAAGTCAGTGATGCCGATGTAGAAGAGCAGTTTGTAACAGGAATTGTCACGCAAATGCTTCCAAATTGAGTACATACAGGGCACATACAGTACCTAATTAAAAATAATTAATTTCATATGAGTTAATTTAAATTAGAAATCGCAGCAGTATTTTCAAAATTTGTTGAGACTAACTCGGACTTAAACTTCGGACAAATTCAGCGCATGCCGAAATTTTAGAACCAAGGTTTTGCAGTTAACGAATTACAATATGTTAATTGCATTTATTAAAATTCTTTGTTATTTCATACAAACTTATTTTTGTTTACATAATAAATGGCGCATAATACGCAAATGGCGATTGACTCGGGCACAAATTGCCGTCGCTCAAATGGAATGGAGTCGATGTCCAACCCCGTGCAGTTGTACAGCCGTTCGTACTCGGCATGGCGGAAGATGAACAGTTCCATTGGCTTGTTTGAATTTCAAATGGAATTCAAATGGCGGACAAATAAATGGATATTTAATACTAATGATATCGTAAGGGGCGGGAAAAAAAAGGCCCGCAAGAAAGGCAATTATTGGTAATTACTTTAAAATAAAGAGAAAATGTATTGAACATTATATAATTATTTGGTTCCGTTTCATTTAAATTACTCAACTTAGGCCATTAATATGTAAATACTAATAAATTAATTAAATTAAATTATTTTGGCTGTTTAAATATGCCTTTCTCGCTTTTTTCCATGGTCGTAATTGTAGGCGAACAATACGCAATTGCGCCGTTTCCTTGTCCATTTGTCACGCAGTCTCTCCCCCCCCCCCCCCCATTTCGCATTTGAAAATGCTTTTGCTTTTTCGTTCAATACAAAAAGGACCACCCTGTGTTTTAAATGGCTTTCTTCTGCCCCCCCCCATTTCTCACATTATTTTTTAAATGATATAATTTCACTTTGATATGCTATTTTTGTTTGGCATTTTTTTCGCCTATTTTTGGTACAGCATTTTCATATGTCGTCAACATGGACTCCTAATGTAAAATGATTTTGACAAATATCAAATTATTTTGACAAGGTTTTGGGAAATTTATTAAAAATTAAACATTTATTACACACTAAGGCTTTTCCGATTTAGGCACAAAAAACGAGAAATAGGCGGCACCTTAATAGGAAGAAAATTTTCTTTTGAGCATTTTTATAGGATTTTATTAAGGAATTTTCTTAAATCCATAGGCACCAAAAAAGGAAATGAGCACAAAACTCAAAAATGGGCATTCAAAATCAACTTAAAGCCCAAACAAAGGAAAATGAATTTTTCGTGCTTATCTCAACGAAACATATGCGCAGAAATTTAAGCATTTGCCCCAAGACAGCATCCCTATTCATTGATTTTGGGTTAATTAGTAATTAATCGTATTTTCAATGATTCGCACTTTCCCCCTATTTTCCGTGTTGTGCCTCTGTCCATTCTTTGGCTCCGTTTATCATTGCTTTTGGCATTTTGCCCGGTGCCACCCATCCGCCAAATGCTCGCTCAATTTCACGGCCGACAGCGATCAGAAGGGCCTCGTTGAAGTGAGAAGCGATCAGTTGGACGCCCAATGGCATATTTGTGGTCGGACTCTTCGGGCCAATTGGTGCCGCAAGAGCGGGCACTCCGATAATGTTCGGCACCTCAAAAATGCCATTATTGTCCATTTTGGATGAAAATATCAAAACTTAGTTATTTGCTCACTTCGATGTATTCGTTGTTAAAAACGCCGGTGAACGGTTCCTGATGGTGGTAAACAATTGGGGAGGGCCACAATGGAAGAAGCAGCACTCCGTCGTTGCCAAGCAGTTCAGTGATCTGTCGACCTAACTTGTCGATTTTGCTCACGACCTTTTAAATAAACAGAATTGTCTTTAATTAATTATATTTAATTAATTGTTGCTAATTACTTACAAATGCCTTTTCTTCCTCGTCTTTTGGTGCCACAAAATTTCGCAACACTTCGAATTCCCATCCCCAAAATGTTTGGTTCGATTCGCCCGCATAAATTTGGAAGAATTCGGAGGCCAAAAGAGACAAAGGCTGTCAATTGATAATGAATGAAAAATATTTGCAAGAAAAATAACATTAATTTCACTTTTGGATTTGGCCATTCGGTGTCCCATCCGTCCAAACCCCACAGCTCAAACACTCGCGACATCAGCGGAAAGTCCACTTTTTGCACTGTCAAATTGAAGCGCTGCTCAAAATGGGATTTCACCTAAACAAAAATCCAAAATAATTTTTATTATTATTAAAATAATTTAAATTGTTTTTTATTTGCTTTTTATTAATTCCATTGCGTCTCATCAGTAGTAATGCTCAGGACTGAAAATGTCCCAAGCAGAGATGGACGAAATGTAACAGAAAACTACAGGACGATTGATTTGATTGGTTTACTCAACAAAATTTTTGTTATAAGTAAATTTTCTAAATTGAAAATATGCATAAGCGGCTATGGTTTTGCAATTTAGAAAAGGATATTAGTTTATAATTTTTACCATTGTTCTAATAACTATGCTATATATATGTATGCGCTAGATTAATGAAATGGCAAAAACGAAATGATTGTAACGACGATGCAATTGTCTGTATGAAATAACTGATTGTTGCCTTTAAAATACTTTTATTTTTTACACAGATGCTGATCAATTTATATTTTGAGCAGGGTGTCGATAATACCGCATTTGGGCGGCATTTGCCGTCTTTTTGAGTTTTTCAGATTTAACGAGGAATTCGATAAATATTTTTTAATTTTGCTCACTAAAAACTTTATATTCTCTCAAAATTAATTTAGTATTTTTGAGAGAAAATCTGTTAATAAAATTAAACCAAAATTGCAAAAATTTCCCCGCGCTTGGTGAAAAATTAATCATTTGAACAAATTGTTCGCTATTTATGCGCGTTTTTTTAATGCCGTCTTTTTTGCCGTCTTTTTGATGTAGTGAGATCGACACCCTGTTTTGGAGAGCAGTTTAAAGGAAAATGATAAGCTTCATTTTTTTATATAATCTACCTTTTTTTTTTGCATTTGCATAGCAAATAATTATGGCGAATTTAGGTAAACCTTTTTGCTTAAATAGCCAATCGTCGCAGGCAGCGCCCCATTTCCCCTCCCCCCCCCCCCCCCCACTCACTTTTCTCACTGCTTCTCTCTGCTCGTTTTGTAAGCGTTGTCCGATCAGCACTTGCAAATCCTCCATGTAAAAAAGACGGAAGTTGTGCTCAAAATCCACATCGATGGCATAGTCCACCATACTTTTTTCCGCCAAAATGGCCATTGCCAATGCCAAATCATCCGCGTAACGGCACATCGGTCCGTTCGTCAATTTCCTTAGGGACGGCTGCTGAGTGGTGATCTCAAGTGGTTCAATGCCATCGACGGAGACCAAATCTTCACAATTAGACAAATAACAGTTAAATGAATGTTAACTAACACTCTTTTGTAATATTAATCATTTGTTTAATTACGCTGAGGGTGATTGGTCGGCTTCAGCCCAAAAATGCCATTGGCATAGGCCGGCACACGCACTGAGCCGCAAATGTCGTTGCCAATGCCGCACAATGAGGCGGCCGCACTGATCAGTGCCCCTTCACCGCAACTGCTCCCCCCTGAAAAGGCATTACACTGAAATCATTCTAAACCCTTTGCTTTTCGCTCACCCGGCGTTCTGCGACTGTCGTGCGGGTTTTTTGCCACTCCGTACACCGAATCATCGCATGCCGTGCTCATTCCTCCGTTTGGCAGCACAGAAATTGCGATCAGAATTGCACCGGCAGATTTCATACTGAAAAAGTGCCATTCTTTTAATAAAAGATAAAAACCCCTTCAAATTTGCTTTGCGCCCATTCACTTTTCCACAACTTTGGCATCCCTTTCTGCAGGCTTTCCATATTTTTTGCGCCATTTGTTCCCGTCCACAGTCACAAAGCCTTTCACCAAAAGATTGTCTTTGGCGGTGAATGGCACGCCGTACAGCGGTTTCGACAAGGCCAACCAAAAACATTAGATAGTGTTAATTTTAAATTATTTGTTTGTCATTAGTTAACCCGCCGTGGGTTATATGCCTTCGTCACAATCAAAGAATTTATACAATACTCTAATAAAATCAGTGAAAGGACAAGTTGGAACATGACCAACTCGGGGCTACCTTTTTCCCTTTTCTTACTGTTATTAGTAACAACTACCAATTGTATTGCCCATTTCCGTGGACATTTGTCACAATTTGTCACTCACTTTGTCCCGTTCCGTTTCGTCCATTTGTCCAATGTTTTCGTCCACCGCAGCGGCCTCGTTCAGTGCCGCTTCAAAATTGAAATGTGCCGCCACGTTCAATGATTCGTTCACCTCCTTCACTCGCGCAATGTAAGCACTGATCAGATCAACGGACTTCAACTGAATCCAAACTTATCAATTCCTTTTTGTGCCGCCCTTTTCTCCTCCGTCCCTTTTGCCCACTTTCCCCCGGCGGATCATTTGCGCCGCTTTGTTCGCCGAAATGAAAAGCAACGGATTGGCCGTGTCCCATCCGATCTGTCCAATGGGCTGAAATGCGTTGTACAGGTCGAACAGGGCGTCCACCAGCAAAAAATATGCATCGGCGATGAGTCGAAGAAAAGGGTAAAAGGAGCGGACGAAAGCGTAACGACGCATTGCAAAGGATGGGTAAAAGACGGAGGACGACGGGTCGGAGTTGGGCTTTGGGGAGGGGGGGGGGGAAATGTAATTGTTACCACCCACCAACATTATAACAAAAGGGGGGGGAGGCTCTAATAGAAGAAATACGGTAAGATTTAAAATTAATTTTAAAAGTTTAATTTACTAAATTCATTTATACACGCACATATACAGTAATACTAATACCTCATTTAAACTGCTGCGGTACGTGCCTTTGTCATTCTTATAACAAAAATTGTCCTCAGCGCTTTGGTGAAGAATGGACGAAGAATAGGAAAATGTAACAGAGAGAAAAACAACAGAAAAGAACAACAAATTGAGAGAGGAAAAGTTGAAGAGCATATTGTATTATATTTTTGATTTATTGTACTAAAATAAAAACATTGGAAATTCATTTTCAAATTTAAAAAATGCATTGCCTTTATCACGAATGTAAAAAATAACATATTTGTATGAAGATAACCACCACTAATTTGTTGTTTATCAATTTGTTGGACCAATTATGGGTAAATAACATTCATTAACAATTTGGTGGTGCAAATGGGCATTCGCTGTGAACACCTCCTATCTCTTGTCAATTATGTCATATTAGTAATTTATCATCAATTGTAGAGAGGTCATTTTGTGTTTTTTTGATTTGAATTGAGTGGAATCGGGAAATTAGGCTCTGTTCGGGACCGGCATGACCGGGCCACGAAAGCCGAGAACGGTAAATCGGACTAACCGGAAAATTTTTCCAAGACAAAATATTTGTATAAATTAAAGCTAACTTAGTAAAAGATTGAACCGATAAAGTTTTACCAATTTTTATGTTTATAAGAGTAACCATGGAAGGGGTGGGAGTGTCCGGCGGTGCCGAAAGGCGTCGCTGGGAAAAATTCTGAGAAGATAAATGAAACCTTAACGATCTGGTTTTTGTGTGTTTGTTTATTGTGTGTATTATCAATTAATTAATCATTAAATACGATTTTATAAAATTGTTTATTATTTGCGGTGATTTTCTTAGGCAAATTCTCTTCGGTCGTCAATTGCCATCATTGGCGTATACGTCCCATTTTCCGTTTTGGCGTAATGATTTTGGCATTTTGTTTTGGCACTGTCCCTCCGCGCAATCAGTGCCTGTATGTACGATGTCAGAAGGTCTGAACATGGCAAATTAGTCGGGATGACGACAAAATTATTATGCAAAATTCGAACCGTCCATTTTGTGGCCAAGTGTCGTCTCGAAAAGCAATCGATTACCCTTTTCCATTGTGAGGTGGAAATAACTGAAATTGGAGCAAATATTAATTAGCCAACAGACAAATGCTTTCAAGTTCAAAGTGCAGAAAAAGGATGCCGCCGGAAATTCTCTTATTTTTTTAAATTTTTACGTATTTGCCGGTTGCCAATGGCAAATCTGTTCAAATCCGTAAGTGCAAATGTGCTGTTTGGACTCCAGGCCGTACAACGATATTCCGTCACTGAATTGCATTAAGTTTAAACGGAGTATTTTCTTCCCCTTTTTTAATTACCGATTAATGGCCACTAATATTTTCGAACCAATTTTTGAGTCGGCTGATTGTTTTACCTATAACAGCAAAAAATATTTTTGAAATATGGTGACAAATGCCTCAAAAAATGCGGAGCCAAAGGTCGGCTCAGAAGAGAGTCGCCGGAGAAATGCCATTTTGGCATCGTCGGAAGATTTCGGCATTTGCAAATTGCTGCCAAATTCGGCACAAATTTGCTTAAATATTTTTTTGACTTATAATTCCCACTTTTTGCCTTTTTACCCTTTTCCATTCGGCCGAATTTTGCGTTTTAAGATGGTCTCTAAAACGAAAAAAACTTTTTTAAACATTTTTATTTGAATATATCATTAATTAATTTAAAACAAATTTTTAATTTTGTACTCCATCACTCGCTTTGGTATTAATTGTTGTAAAATGTGCTGAATGTGCGCCAGCGGTGGCTCTTTGCCGTCTTTGGTATGGGCCCTCAAAATTATTGCTCCAATTTGGGCCGCCTCTCTTTTGCCAACGTTGTGATAGCCTCGCAAATACTTGGGAAGTTCCTTAGAAAAAAATTAGGGAATTTTTTAACTTTTTCGCCAGTTTTCAAAGGCCGTGCCTGGTAATAATGGAAAATCAAGTCTTGACGTGTGTCTTGGCCCGGCACTACGTCCAGCCAAACTTTGCGCATAAAATGGACCTGAACGAATGAAAGTGGACCCGAGAAATATGCCCGTTTTGCCTTATATGCAAATTGCTCTGTTTGTTCCGCTGTTCCGTTCTGTTTTGCCCAACTCTTTCGTGCCCACCGTTGCAATTGGTGGATGAAGTCGAAGAAGTGATTGTCCGGCGGAATGCAAACAACTGAAAAAGCAGCAATTAATCGGTAATTAAGGACAATTAGGAAGAGTAAAAGTAATGACAAATAACCGATAATTAGGGATTATTAGGAAAAGCAAAGATACCAAATAATTAAAGACAATTAGGAAAAGTATCAGAAGGGAAGCGTAATTAAAGACAATTAAGACGAATAAAAATATCTCAAGTGATAGGTATAAAGAGCAACTAAACAAATGAAAAAGATAATGAATTTTCTTTAGTCTGTTAATTAATTAATTTCAAATTCCTTTTATTTTTTACATAAATTCAAAATTACACCTTTCTCCCCAATTTTAACGAATAAGAAAAGTCCAAATGCCGAATGCAGTCCAATTGTTAAGGCAATGGCTTCACACAACTCTTTCGCTACCGACCAACTTTCAACCTGAAAAAAACATATTAAATAATAATAATAATTCATTAATTAAAAAAGTGCATTTAATTGCCTCCACATTGACATGGTTTCCGTTTGGCAAATGGATTTTGTGAAAAATTTGAGTCTGCCTTTGTTGGATGGCTTCGACTTCGACTTGGTGCGGAGGGAATTGACGGGACGCAAATGGACGCGAATTGCTGAACAAAACAAAAAAGTGAGAAATGAGGAAAAAAGCCTAAAATCTAATTGAAAATGTCCAAAATATTCCCCTTTTTACTTTATAATTTTCTCCAAGCGTCCCGCGCAGTCGGCGGCCAACGGCGGAAAGGGGCGACTGTGCAGAAAAAGGGCCAACTCGGGCAAAAGGCCCGAGGAGGGGGCGAAGACACCTAATTATGCAAATGCAATTAGCAAATGACCATTAAAAGGGAGTGCCCACCCAAGCACAGCCACATCAGTTCCCAGCCCCGCTCCTCGCTGATCGGGCTCGGGTTTAGCGTCAGCTGCTTCATCAGTTGGCAAAAAGTTTCATCGCGAAGGATTTCCTTAATTTTTTGGATGGCTTTTAACTATCTGAAAAAATACTTCGCTTAAATTACGTGTTTTAATGGAGCCTCAAAAATGGCATCGGTTTGAAAAAGAAGATGAGAAGGGCAGTTTTGGTGCTGTTGTTGCAGTGGTGATGGTAATGTCGACTGATCGTACATGTACATCAAAATATGAGAGAATGAACAAATTGCTAAAACAATTAAAATTTATAATTTATTTTTCACATTTTTTCTAATTTTGAGTTAATTTTTTTTCCCAATTCCAAATAATTTTTTTATTTTCTTTTTCCAATTGCGCAATTACTTTTAATTCGAAAATTAATTATTTTTAATCATAATTACTTTCTATTCCCAATTAATTAATTAGTTATTTTTATTTTTAATTGTTTTTTCCCCGGGCCCTCCTTCTCTGCTGCTCTCTCACATTGCTGCACTATTTCGTCTCTTCCGCCGCCGTTTAATCTCTTCAAAAGTGGCGCCTTCAATGGCTTTTTGGAATGGCGCCACAAATCGAAGTGATCGTCCACAGAAGAGGAGGAAAAGGAGTAAATCGACGAGTCTGAAAATTACTCCAAAAAACAGAATTATCCCTCCGGATTTTACCATCAATTAAAAAATGTTTTAATTAATTGATTTTTTCCCTTTAAATGCTTTGGTTTTCCAAATTTACCCTCTGATCTGCCAGCATAACCATTGATCGCTTCAGTCCTTCTGAAATTGTCAGCCGCAAATTTCTCTAAATTATGCGACGGATGGCGAACCATTTGACCAAAATCGAATTGCTGCCAAATGAAAATGAATTTATATTTTCCACTGGTTTTTTATAAAAAAAAATTTACAAATGCCCAAAATGCTGTCGTCGTGTGTTGGTCGTAGAGTGCCGTCATCGCCGTTTGGAATGGCACAATGCCTTTTTCGATGGGTTCGGTTGACAAAAAAATTTCTTCAACTTCTTGGCTTGATGGTGTTAGAAAAGTCTGAATATTTTACAAAATGAACCTTTTTTTAAATAACCAATGATTTATTACCCTTAATTGTTCCGTTGTTGGCATTTCCCCAATGGGCAAAATGTGAATGGCACTCAGTGGAACTGACCCATGCAAGCCGCTGTGTGCATTTTCCACCTAAAAAATAAGTGTTAATTTACTGTGCTTAAAAAATATGCATGTACAGTAATGCAAGAGTACCGTAATGCGGTCTTTGTGCTTTTGTCCTTCGAATGGCACTTCCAAAATGAACAAATCGCCTTTTGAATATTCAAACTCTGTCAAGAAAATAATTGTATTTTTTATTACCATATACAATATTTTTTGTACGGTAATTCACCATTTTGTGCGCATGAATTTTGTAAAGCAATGGCGTACAGAGATTTCTGTCGCAATTGGTGAAGCATTTGGTTGATCAGAAGAACAAATTCGGACGAACGCGGCGATTTGAAAATGAATCGGTCGCCGTTGAGCAAATGGACGGAAACACTTTGAGAAGCGGCGGCACTTTTAAAGCAAAAAAAAAAAAACAATGACATTTTAATTTGTTAAAATAGGTAAAATTATTATTACTTTGAATGAGAGACTGTCGAAATTTGTGCAAATTCGAATTGGGCCATTTTGTTGTGCCTCGACGGGTCAAAAAGAGTCAAACCGTACGAATTGACAGCCAACGCAATTTGATTGGATGGCAAAGAGGGGCCGGAAAATTGGGTGACATGGAAAAAGCTAAAGAATTTGAAAATTTGAATTAATTAGCACAATTTATTTTCTTTTAGATATCTATGGCAATGTTTTCAGGATATAAAAGATAAATAATATCGGTGACCGTGAGAAAATATTTGGCCAATGGGTGCGAGCGAATTGAATCGTTTGGCATTTGACAGAGAGCGAAGTCGGCACAATGCCATCTTTGACAATCTTCTAAACAATTGCCTGAGTGATGAAGGTTAATTCCGCTTTTGATTATTACCTTTCTGAATGCATGCATTATCAGTTGGACCCATCTTTGCCGTTCAATTTCAATATTTTCTTCGTCGTCGCCGTCGGCATTTTCTTTCTCATTAAATGTGCCAATTGGGAGCATTTCGTCCAACTTTTCCTCCAACAGTTTGACATCAAATTCGCATTTGCCATCTTAAAATTAGAAAATTTTGGAATTTAATTTTTTTGTTTTAATTTCCTTTTTCATTTACTAATGTCAATGAAGTGTTGTTGCGCCAGCAAAGTGACTAATTCTTCCTCCTGAAATCCTCAAAATGTTCCAATTCATTCCCAATTATTTTTTACCCTTTCGCAGGGATATTCCGTTGTGTAAACACCGCGCACAATTTGCCGATAGGCCAAGTCAATGGCCAATGGATCATCGGATTCGCTGAAACCAAAATTATTTAAAAATTAAATAAAATATATTTAAATTTGAGAGATAACAGCACCTTTGGTTGGCTCGGAAAAATTCTTTTCTGAAATGAATTCGCCAATTTTTTTCACTTTTCGTCTCAAGCGACGCAATTGCGTCAATCTGAGCAAAAAAGAAATTAAATAATTGTTTTTTAAAGTTAAAAAGTAATATTTCAATAATAAAATTCATTTTTACAACGCATTCGGCGCCAACGCCTAACGGCCGAACGAAACGACGGCCAACGCAAAGAAAAAGACCGAGGCCAAAAGGGTCGTTGAGACCGATTTGATGGCACAAATCGGCGCACAATTCGAAGGCGGTCGATTGTGAATCATAAAAAGAAATGGTGACAAACATTTAAATTGAGAAAACAAACAATTTGCAGCGGAATCACTCGGCCATCCGCCAAATGAATTGGCACAAACATTTGCGCGTCGTCAAAAATTGAGTGGAAAAGTTCAGCCTAATTAATAAAAAAAAAATTTACAAAAGCTGTTTTTTTGTCCAATAAATTAGCCAGGCTAATCGTGACAGTAACCTTCAACAGTTACTGTATTGTCTTACTTCGACTGGCGTCTCCTTTCTGACCCCGAGCCTTCTGATCCGAATCAGCGATCGTTCGATGCGAAAAAAAATTTGGCGCGTTGGCGCAAAGCGATGGACAAAGTTCAGAAAAAAGGGCAAAAGTTTGGAGGACGGGGAAAATGACTTAATGAAATTGAAAGCGATTAAAAGGAAATTCAATGGGAATTTATACGGCTGAACAAAGTGCCAAAAGAATCCATCCGCGCGCTTTTGAACGGTCCGATGGATTGTGCTCAATTTGGGTGCAAATTTGACAGAATATTTCGTCTCTTAAATGGATGAGATTCATTAATTTTCTTAATTGTCTTTTTTTTTTTTTTTTGAAAAGTTGCCTTAATTCCGCCCTCAAAATGCCAATGCCAACAATTATTTGGATTTTGTCCAGTGCACTTTCGCCTCCGCAACCAATTAAAACATTTTCTTGTAAGTTTGGCAATGAATTTTCATCAATTGAATTTGAATTATGCTAAAATCATTTTTATTTAATTAATAAAATTATTTATTTTGTTTAATATTACAACAGCAATTCGCAGCTTTTCCAAAGCACAAGTGTCCCAATGTTTTGCGAAAATTGAACTCAAACGAAGCATAATCGACTTTTGCTCTAGGCTTTTCCATTCATTTTGCTAAAAACCCTTTTATTTATTTTTTTCAAATATTTCTTCACTTTTTGCCCCGCAAATGCATTTCCCATCAGTTGCTGCACTCGGCACCAAATTGCAATTGAGCAAATTTCGTCCAATTCACAGTTTTGTGCCAATAATGGTCGTCCGATTGGTTGTCGACAATTTTGGCCATTCATTGGCACATCGTTCTGATTAGAACGGCATTTTCATTTTATGAATTAAATCTTGACAATTCTTTACCCGAAAATATGCCAATACAAATTTTCTCCAGCCAAAATTGACAATTTCTGTGGCACTGTCCTCCCATCCTGCCAAATTGATGAAATATAAATAAACATTAATTTATCTTTTCTCTATCATTTTTTTGCCTCACTTTTGCAGTTTAATTTCGTTGCCATTTCTTCTTGCCCAACAAATTTTACATAAATTCCCCCGCTCAAATTCTTCATACATTCTCTCCCCGCCTCAAACTAAAATATTTTAATAAAAACGAATTTTAAATTTTGTTTTACTTCCGCAAAATGCAAAAAAAGTGCCGGCGGTTCGTCCGCCGATTTTTTGCCCTCTGCCAAACGCGAATTCATTGCGAGGCGTCTCTCTTCTCTGAAATATTTGAAATTTTACGTTAATAAATTTAAAAATATTTAAATTAAATATTTTTAAAAATATATTTAAAAAAAATATATTTTTTTTTTGTCTCTTTGTGAATTGTCTTCACATTGTCTTCTGAGTGTACAGTTGGTTTCGCAAAAGTGCAGCTCGGCAATGCGCTTGGAGGTGCACAATGGTGGCGTGGCGATGCCGGAAGAATTGGACGGAGCGATGGGCGCGGAAAAGCGATTGAAGACGAATAAAGCCGCGAATTATCTGAAAAAATAAACATTGAATTGCCAAATTCAATTTAAAAAAGAGAGTTCCACTTTTTGGTATATTTTTAGCTGAGCGAGAGCGCGCCAATTCTTTTGAAAAATAACCGTGGCCCATCGGAGCCGTTCAAATTGTCGAAATTTGGCCCACCCACGCAGAAACTTTTGGACCAAAACGGCATAACGACAGATTCGCTCTTTGCGCAACTGTTCCAACAGCAAATGCGCATCGGACTAAAGTGGGAGAGAAATTCCATCAAAATAATTATGGAAAATATTTACTTTTAAGAAAATTTTTGTCTTTCCAAATGCCAATGGCGCCGGCACACTTTGGTCATTCGCTTGAAAAATGTGTTGGCAAATGGCATGAGTCTCCTGCACACAATGGCCATTTTGAAGAACAGCAGATGCTGAAAATGCAAATTTATGACGTAAGAAATTGACAAGAAAAAGGCACATTTGAAATTACGCGAATTTGGCATGAGCATGCCAAAACGTGAAACGAAATGCGAATATTCGAAACTGGCTGAGAAGCCCACACGACACTGCTCAACAACAGCCAAAAGGTCCATTTGACGAATTTGGCGAAGGACGACAGGAACGGTCGAAATGCTAAAAGCAAATGAATAGAATTCAATTAATGATGGATTATTAATTGCCTATTAACCAGATTTAATTTGAAATTTGTAAAAATTTCTAATCTGATAGATTTTTTTGGGTTTTAATTTCTGATAATTAATTTCGACTAAAGAGTTTTGTAGAGAAATATCCGTCCTTTTCCAAAATGTTTATCTTCTGATTTGTTTTACTTTTTCCCCAATAGAATCATTTGGCCGAATGCATCGCACAAAATACGCATCCTCCGCCGCCACTCTTTGCTCCATGCGTCCCATCAGTGCGTGCATTTGAAGTCGACAACATTTGGCCAAAGTTTTTTGTTTCAAATGCGCAACTGTTCTCTCATTTTCGGCACTAAACATTCCCCATTTAAATTATTAAATTGAATATTTTCTTTATTTAACATTTAATTGAATATTCTTTTTATTTAGTTTTATTGTCATTTATATTAAATATTCTTTTTATTATTTAATATTTTATTTATTTATTATTCAATTGAATATATTTTTTTAATTCTTATTTATTTGCTGTTTTTTCATTCCCCACACATTTGTTCGTTGTCGCCATTTTGTGCCGGCAACTCAAAAAGACGTTGCAAAAAGCATAATTTGCTGTTCATTAGCACAACTCGCAATTGGTGCGGGAAATGGTTTCTGTTCTTGGCCAACATTCCTTTGGCCTAAATTTCCATTTTATTTTATTTATTTTAATTATTCTTTTCCATTTGACTTGGTATGTCACTTGGCCCGCGTAATGGCAAATCACAAATTGGGCACATAATCGCGACTTTGGGCTCAGAAAGAAGTGCTGCTGCTGTTCGTCATTCCTTTGTTGAGAAATGTTCAATTGGTCCAACAATTGGTCATCGGAGAACTCAAAATTAAAAAAAAATATTCAATTTATTTTACTAATTAAATTAAAATAGCAAATTTTAAGCCCTCTCAAATTATTTGTTTTTTTCAAATTTAATACATTCTGCGCGACACTCGCGTCATCAATCACGCCCATAATGCTTAATGAATTGATGGCCAACATGTCCAAGAGTGGCCAATTGTCCGAAAAGTTGACGCATCCAAAAGTCCATCCTGGCAAACATTGTGCCTCGTATTCGCTCTTCAAAAGTAAATAAAAGTGATACGAAAGATCGAGAAAAAGAAAATAATTTGTAAAAAAAAATATAAATTTCAATTATTCCAAATTGAATTATGTCAAAAATATTAACAAAATTTGAAACTCATCCATTTCAATAAAAAAGAAGTTCAATATGCAATTTACTTGTTCAGCTTTAAAAATGCGATGAGTAAAAAATTGCTGAACACATTCGGCTGAGTAATTAATACAAAGTTGTTCTGAAAATTAATAAAAAAATTAACAATTTGCACTTGGAAAAAAGAAATTGACTCACCAAAATTATTTTGCACTTCAAAATTTGTTTCAATTCCAGGAAAATCGACCAAACAAATGCTTCCAGTGGATGAGTTTGAATCCTTAAGTAGATGTCAAATTGCCACAAAAATAATCAATTTTATTGATCAATTAATTTGATTTTTAATTGTTATTTTCCAAAAATGGCCCACTTTTCTGCGCCCTCCGCCGATTGTTTCGTTCGCTTTGGCCACAATCTGTGCCACCAATTTGGCGTAGCATTCGCTTACAATGCAATCGCGCGCGTCCAACGCCTCGCGCACATCCGAAATTAGGGCGGTGCACTGCTCGCCATTTTTGAGCAGAGTCATTTTGGTGGTCAGTGCCGAAATGAGCAGTGACTCATCCAAATAAAATGGGGAAAATTATTAATTTTTAAAATAGAAAAATATGGGCAATTCAAAGAAAAATTATCCAAATTACTTTCAGTGTCTTGCAAATGCGGCCAATGTTTTTTCGGTCGCTTATTTCGATTCGTTCAGTTCCATCATCGGTTGAAAATGCTTTATGAAAAAAAAAAGAATATTAATTTATTTAAAAATAAATATTTTTTACTTTCAAAACATAAATTCCCAAAATGTAAAATAGCTGAAAGAATGCGCAAAATTGCATCGATTTCCGTTTCTTTGAATAAAATTGTTCGCAATGCGTTGCAAATTTCGGAGAGATCAAAGAAAACAGAAACTTTTGAATTTTTATTCTGAAAAAAACATTTTAAATCATTTAAAAAATATATAAATTTTTATTCTTTATGAACTTAAATTACCCTGTCCAAAAAGTGATAATTTTCCGCCTGTTCCGTCAAATCAAATTCCAATTTTTGCTTTTGATTGAGTCCGGCAATTAGCGAATAAAAAACATGAAAATTTCTAAAATAAAATTTGGAATTAAACATAAAAATAATGATAATTTTGCCTTTGGTTTTCTGGCCAAATTGGTGTGTCCACAATACGCCCCTTTTCCATAAAAATACATTCGATGCTCACGGCATTTAATTTTGCCTGAAAGTCATTTATTAAATATTTTTTGAATTTAAAGTAACTTTTTGATTTTGGCTGCAAAAGTGCAATTGCCAGCAGTTGCCAATTCGAGTTCCATTCAAATTAGAAGCTGTTTTTGCATTTCCAAAAGCTTTTAACAAACGAAAATTATTAATATTACTTAATTATAATTTTCAATTTCAATTATTAATTTGTCCTATTATCAATTACCTTCCATTAGTAAAATGATGGCCTTTAATTGTTCCTTCATAATTTGACCTGCCGCATTTTCGCCAATAAAATTCAATAAGTCACGCAAATTCATTGATTTTCCCGACTAAATTTAATTTAAATTGTTTTTTTATTTAAATTAACGTTTTTTACTCCGCATTCGCCACTGAACACAACGCAACAATTTCTGACCAATTCCTTTTCTTCGGTCCAATAATTTTTGACCATTTTTTGCAGTAAATCGGCCCCAAAGGAAAAAATATGCGGAGGAAGTTCCTTTAAAGGAGAAAAAGATGCTTAATAAAATTGCGGCAAATTATTTGACACGTTTATTAAATAATTAAACTCACAAGTGGTGAATGGGCCGAATAAAGTGAATTGAAATGGGCAAAAGTCTTTGCCATTTTATTGCCATTGCGTCGCATTGCCAAAAGAATTTGAGGGCCAAGAAAAGTCTAAAAAAGGCATCGAATGAATTAAAGGTATCCCAAATTAAGCACATAATGAATTCCTTCACGGTGCCGAAGGTACAAATTTCGCATAAGCGACGCTTCGTGTGGCTCGTCCAGCCGAAGAAGGTTTTCAACCACCAAAAAATTAATTTGCATTTATTTTATTTCGTTAAATTTTTTCTTCAGTTCACTTGAATGCTCGTCCGATGCATCGGTCGTGCATTGAAAGTTCTGATCAAATCGACAAAATTCACTTCAAATTTCTGAAATTAAGTTTGTTTTTAATACCGTAAATGGTTGGCATCGCTTTTTCTTTTTTTAACCTTTCCTTCGTCGTCTATCAACAAAATGCGCCGTTCCCTCACTGACGTCGTTCGATTGGCGCAAAAAACAGTTAAAACTCGAGCACCAATCGCAACGCCATTGCCACCGTAATTTTCGTTGTCCAACCATAAAAAATCGCCCTTAAAAGGCACAAATTTTTAAATGTGTATATGTTATATTCATTTCTGGTCATTTTACCTTTTCTATTCGGAGTGTCTCTTCCATTTTTTTAGTTGACAATTTAAAATATATTTAGTTATTAATTATAATTTGTGGTGCTAAATTGTTAATGATCAAACGGATTGGGTCAGAAGAGAAGCGGAGCGATCGGAGGCAAAACGCGAAGTGACAAAGACAGAAGCGCGTAACGGAAGAAAACAAAGTGATCAGGGGAGAGAAATGCGAGCCAGTGCTTTGATCTTGATCAGAACAGAGATAGGTGACAAGGGGACGGGGGGGGGGCGAGGAGAGGAATTTGGGTCAAATCGCCGATGGATGTGAAAAGAGGGCGTCCGGCGATTTTGGTGGTACAATGAAAGAAAGGTAAACGAAATTAGGGAAGAGGGAGGAGGGAAGAGAGAGTTGAAAGAAATTTGAATATTTGGGATGATAAACTATGAAAGGGCATTCCAAAGTCAAAAAAAAATAGACAAAAATTCCATTTAAACCAGGGGTCGCATTGAAAAATTTTTGAAATAAGGACATCGCAGGTTAAAAATAAGGATTTGGGGTACAAAATAAGGACATTTTTTAAAACGCGATTTCAAAGTTTTAAAATCATTTTTATTCAAGAAAATCAACTGTTTGTAGCATATTTGTTCCCTATGGCAATATTTTTTTAGATGTTAGGCTTTGAAATAAGACTTCATTTTTAATTTCGAAAAAGGAAGGGTCGGCGGTGCCGATAGGCGCCGCCGGGGAAAATTTTGAAAAATTGGTTGTATTTTGGTAACAGTTTTTCACAAAAAATGACCAAATTTCTGATGCTTTTCGAGTTAAATTTTAAAAAAACATAAGCGAAAAAGGGTCCAGTGGAGCCGCCAGGCGCCACCGGGAAAATTTTTTGAAAATTATGGCCCTTTTGTTAACAGATTTTCTCAAAAGATGGTCAATTTTGTGTCTTTTTTTGAAAAATTTTTAAAACGATTGAGTGTCCGGCGGTGCCGACAGGCGCCGCCGGGAAAATTTTTTAAAAATAATAACGAAATCGCTTCAAAAAATTGTAAAAAAACAACCATTTTTCTAATTTTTTTTACCTCAGAGTAAGAAATAAGGACAAAATAAGGATCATAGGCTCAAATAAGGACGAATCTTAGAAATAAGGATTTTTTTATTTTCTAAGATTCGACCCCTCCAAATAAGGACAAATCTTAGAAATAAGGACAAATGCGACCCCTGATTTAAACATATCACATTGATCATAAAATTTTATAACCAAAAAAGCCCAAAAATTCATCTTTTCGGGAAGCTTCGCAAAACTGATGAACAAAAAAAAAAGAAAATTTGATCAGAAAAAGATACTTGTTACTCATCGCTTTGAAAAAGGTGTCCTTACTTCATTAGTTATTTTTTCGTGAAGAAATTTCACTTTGAGTAAAAAAAAAAGTTTTACTGTATACACCTTCATTCAAAAAGAAAATTGAACATGTTAATTTTGGCGTTTTGTTTTAGCATAATGCCATCGGCTGCTTTTGATCGTCAGCAGGGACCTAAGCTAAGAAGCTAATCAAACAACAACCCGAACTTTTCCTGTGTCTTTTCAATAGAAAAAGGGTGGCTTAAGTGCAAATTTATGTAATATCATGTTATGTATTAGTTCTTTTAAGCACATTACAAATTTGAAGACAATGGACATTGATGACGAGACATTTTTGGAAGCGGTAGCCGCAGCGGCGGAAGCGGAAGAACGTCGACAGCAAAAACGCGACCGGAAGGAACGGAAGCGGGCGCGCAAAGAGGCAAAACGCGCGCGAAAAGAGGCAGAAGCAACAGAACAACAACCGAAACAGGAACAAAATGGAGAAGACGGAGAGAAAGAGGAGGAGGGGGAGGATGGAGACGCAGAAGCGGGGACCGCAACAGAGGCGATGCTGGCAAAGGTTTTTGAATACAAAAATAACAAAATCACTGTTCTGGACGTTTTTACGCATTTTCATTTCACGCAACCCCAAAACTAACATAGAATACTATTTGGTATTGAAGAGGAAGAAAGTATTGCCATATAACTGGGTTGTTTCGGTGCATTTGTCTCCTATATTTAGAACTATTGGGTGTTTGTTTGATAACAACAAATGCGTTCTTGTACAAGTAAATGGGTAACAATTGAGTTGAAGACCCATGCAGATGGGTTGAAGCCTGTGCTTAGATGTTTTTTCCGGATTACAAAACACAGACGAGGATTAATCCATTAATGAACATATCTTTATCACTTTTCCCACAACGATTAAAATGATATCTCAAAATGATGATCTTTAAAAGACAGAGAACTTTTTTTTGCAGGATTATTGAACAAAAATTTCTTTTTGAAAAAGGAGACAAAAACAAGCGCATAAACTAAATAAAGTTACATTAAATTCTATTTTATCTAAATAATGCATTAAAAATGAGAAATGGAAATGAATTTTTGATTAAAGGAAATGCGCAAATTCATCGGCGACACAATGGCGGTCGATAATGGGCAGTGGCAATTAGTGGAAATGGACGAGGGGGAGGATCGGAAGCGGCAAAAGCACGAGCGGAAGGAACGGAGGCGGGCGAAGAAGGAAGCGAAACGCGCGCGGAAAGAGGCGGCGGAAACGGAGGAAGGAACTGCGGAGGTGGAGATTTTCTTGTCGGGTCGATTAGTACCGAAAAATCGAAATAGATTAAAATTTTATTTTTTAAATAAAATTTTCTTAAATTCTTAATAAGATATACAAAAAATGCAATTGTTTAATTCATTTGTGACAAATTCAGACCGAAAAACAAATGCGGAAAAGATTGAAAAAGAAGAGCAAAAAGCGGAGAAAGGAGAAAGAAATTGAGGAGGGATCGACGACGCCAACGCCGGCGGAGGAAATGGCGAAAGACGCCGCGGAGCCGAACCGAACGGAAAGGTTATCATTGCCAAATTCTCATGTTAATCACTTCCTCACAGGAAAAAAAAATTAGGAAAGGAAAGGCACTGTCCCGGGTTTACTAAATGTTCATGGCTCAAATAAATTTTTTCCACGAACCTGTTTTTAGTGCACAACTCTTACAATTTCAGGGAAGGATTTTCAATCTTTGTTTGTGCTTTTTTTCCCTAAAATTTTACGAAATTTGTCCGACCACTTCTACCATTAAACACACCATCTTTCATGACCAATGGGTTACCCCTAAATGTTCAGCAGACCAATTTCTGTTGCTGCCGCGGTAACCACTAACATCGCCCCGCGACGTCCCATCATCATCGCCCCGGTGACTTCGCGTTCTGTCGCTGACGTCCGCAAAGATAGCGACATCGTCCGCAGCAGAGATGAGGAAGCCAGGCGGCGTTCTCCGCCCGTTCGACGACCAGCCGAACGAATTCGGCGTCCCTATCGGCCTCTGCCACCGCGTCGCGTAAGCCCACAGCCGCGTGTGCGTGTTCACGCGCCTGCGGTACGCCGCAAACGACCATTGCCGTCTTCCACATCGCACCAGTCGGTGGTACAACGTTCTTTGCCGTTATCCATATCGCAACGCCCACTGCCGTCTTCCACGTCGAACCAATCGGTGGTGCAACGCCGTCGCGTGGTTCGCCGTTCGTCGTTGACGCCATCGCCTCCACCCGCTGCGGCACGCCCACGCGTCGGCACTTTACGACCGTTGTGCGCTCGCTCGCTGAGCCCACCAACACCACCCATACAACCGCAACGTATGCAGCAACGAGAACGCGCTGCGTCCGTGTCGTCCGCCGAAGCGTCGTCGGTGTCACGCGTCAGCAGCAGGTCTCGCAGGTATTCTACTTTTCCAATGGTATTACTCGTAAAATTTTTTCTTGAAATAATGAAATTTTTCATGAACTATTTGAAATATTTAAAAATTTTTCAACTTTTTTCGGAAATTTCCTTAAAAAATTGAAATTTTTTTTACAAGGGTTTTTTTTTAATTTTCTGACGCGTGATTTTGTCCCGGCGTGATTTCGGCCGGCGTGATTTCGGCGGCGTGATTTTGTCCTTTTCCCGTATATTCATATCGAATGCCTTTTTGAAACGGGGCAAAATCAAAACGGTGTATATATAGCCTTTTGAACATTAATATATTGTATAAATGCGTTTTACCTTTTTTTCGGTCCTCCGTTGCTTCGTCGACGCGTCGCCGCGTGTCTAGTGAAGGCGGCAGCAGCAGCAGCGCATCTTCCTCTTCCAGCAGTTCTTCATCCTCCGCCCGTTCGCGACTTTCGTCCGCCGGCAGCGGAAGTGACGGCAGCCGAACGTACAGCTGTGAGTTTTGCATGGGAAAGAATGGCGAATTAAAAGTTAATTAAAAGAGGGGTTTTAGCCGACAGCAGCAATAATGAACTGAAGAAGAAACGAACTGTCAGATCCTATGGGCCTGATGCAAGGTGACTAAAATAAGCTAAAAAAAAAAAACCAGGCTGTTTTCAGAGGGAAGGCTCCCCAATACTCACCAAGAAATGAAAAATATCATATTTTTAAGAAAAGTAAGGCCTTTAGAAATTTGGTTTTTATTCTCTCAATAAATTTCGTTAAAATGCCCTAGATTCCCATTTTACATCAAATAAGAGATCCTACCTCATGTCACCTTTTTAGCTCTTGGCGAATGTATGAAAAAGCTCGAGCGGATTTTTTGCAAAAAAAATTGACGGCAGGTGGACAGGTAAAATTCTTTCATCTTTTCTTTTTTTCCTTTACTACCTAGTCTATTTTTTCAAAGACTGTCGTCAAAATTTTTTTTATTGAAATTTACTATAGTTAGATTATCATTAATGGGTTTTGCTGTATCCGCAGATTCGTGTTTTGCATTATTTTTCATATATTTTTTCATATGTAAATTGACCTCTTTTTCTCCGTGCCATTTCCCCATAAACTTGTCTTGTCCCAACCCAAGCCAATCCTTCTGTTCATCCCCAAATGTTATCCCATCCATATCCTTTCCCATTCCCTTCTGCTGCCTAAGATTTTCTTCCCCATCATCTCTTTGTGTTGCCGTCATTCTCCTCACTCTACCCAAAGTCTGCCCCGCCCAATTGTGTCATTATATAAGTCCACCCAAATTCCCCGTCGGGGGGCTGCGTTATGTCTGCAGTGGGCCATTCTGCTCTGTGTTGTTTTTATGCCATTGACAATCCTTTTCCCAATGTTGCATTGACCCACCCAAATTGCTCTGCCAATGTTCGCCCAATTCCCGGTCTAATTACATTTTATATTTTGTTAATGCTTTTCCTATAATAAATTCCTCTCCTAATAACCGGTAATTCAAAATGGCTTAAAGCCTCAAACCCGGGGACACAACAGGTTTTGAATAAAAAACCCTCCTCAAATGTATTTACCGACTTCAGCCTTTGTTCTTTTAGCTGCCTGCGCATGTGCGCGACCCGAAGCTGATCTCCACCCTTCGACGCCCGTACATTCCGGGCGCAGGACGGCGTGCCACATACGGCTTGGCAAGGGCCATCAATGGAGGCACAACGACGGGCACAACAGCATTTACAATGACAACAACGACCATTTCGGGACTACGTGGACGAGGGTCAGTGCTAATAAAATTGTCAACCATTGGTTTCACGGAAAAGGGCACGGCATTTGGGGTTAATTATGCACTCTTTCATTGACTTTTCGGTATTTGTTGTTCCTTTGTCTTAGCCGTCTTCGCGGCCGTGGTGGCCGGGGGAACCTTCGCTTCTTCACGCCTCGTCCCAAAGCGGATTATTTGGACGATCGTGGGCAAATCGACAAGCGAAAACTGCTCGAAATTGCTACAGAAAATGCGACCAAATTGGCCATGGTCATTAAATCAATTCACTTTTGACATACATAAACCTTTTCCAGGAGGGCAAATTACCTAAAGGAGCCGAATTGGTGGACACAATCAAAATCAAATCGGTGGAGCAGTTGGCGAGTGAGTCCAATTTAATTATTTCGTTTTCATTTACGTTTGCAAATGGCATTCCCTCCCCCCCCCCCCTTTTTTAGCGCTATGTAAGCAGGTGGCGGATGACGAGGCCACTCGTCCTGTGCCCTTCACCAAATGGATTAGTCCCGACTTTCCACTTGGCGTCGCCGGAGGCGCAACCACCAAGCGAATGTATCGCCCGGGAAGGCCCACGGGCGATGAGGACGACTATTTGCTGCTGCAAAAAGTGTCCAGCGGCAGCGAGGAGGAGGGAGACGAGGAGGAGCGTTTTCAACGTAAGAAATATGCTTACAATTAGTTTAAACAATGGGCTAAATTATGGGGTATTATTTCACTGATTTGAGAAAGGGAAAAATTCTTAAGATTTCATATATTACAATATTTTTCTAAATGCCGGTAAAGGTCGACACGAAAGTTGGAAGCGGCGCACGCAAAAGGCCAAGGAAGCGGGGGAAGAAGAGGCGGAGGGTGGCGACGGAACGGCAGCATTCAAAAAGCCATTTCGCTTCTTAGGCAGTGAAATCAAAATCAAGATTGCGGTGAGTGATTTGTGCACGAATTGTTGAGGGATCGAGGTTGGCAAGCGACCGAACCAGTTCGAACAAATGGATTTTGGTTGTTGAACAATTTCCTGAAATTTCGTCGCGAGATTTTGGGGTGCATGCATCCTTCCCGGACCGGTATAACTGGGCCCCATCCAATTTCAAGCCTTAACTTTTTTGTCAGAATTTAATGTAGTATCCTTATAAAACTCTTCTTGTTTTGAGTAAATCTTAAGCCATTTGACAATTCACAAAAAAGTTATTAACAAAAAACTTAAAAAACCTGTTTGTAAAACTGGTTCTTTCACGTTTATAAAGGTAATTTTTTTTTTGTTAATTAGCTATTGCCAATTCTAGTTTTTTATGCACCTGAGCTTTATAAAAAAATATCCAAAACAATATAATCTGACAACTTTAAAATGACTGATTTTGAGAACCTTGGATGTTGACCAGTTGTTCAGCGCTCAGTTTACCGCATCCCCCGTTTCCATCCATATCAATCAAATACTTTACAAATTTTCTAGTAATTATAAAATTAAGGGAAAATAAGTTTTTTTTCCAGGGCTCCACCCAAAAATCGTCCACGTCTTCATGGCTTCAGCTTGGCAAAGCCCCTCCTCCGCCTCCCATGGCACCGCCCATTTTCCTCTCCGATACGCCTTCCACCTCTACCTCTGCAGAAACTCAGCCTTCGATGATGGCGGTGACCACTCATTCATTATCTGCGCCGATGTTAGCCGCCGCGTTAGTTCGACCGTTGCCGAAGGTTAGTTTTTGTTCATATTTTAATTTTTTTTTTTTATGCTAATTCAGTCGTCGCCGGAATGTTAGAAAATAAAACTCATGAAATTCCCGGAAATTCCCAATTTTTTGCATAATAAAAATTCTAACTCTTTAGCGAATTTTTTTAATCGCCTAACATCTGCTTAATTGATAGTTTCTAAACACTTAGAGTTGTTATTTTACATCAAGTTTATAGAAATGGATAAAGAAAAAAGTTACAACCAAAAAACTCGGCCGACGACGTTTTGTTCTACTACGCCCCCACCTCCTTGCGTGCCCCCCCCCCCCCAGCTTCGTTACTAAATTATCAAAATTTTGCGAAAGATGCGGGATCCGTGCCTCTTTTCCCCTTTCATGGGAAAAGGTTTTGATATCAGTACATATAATACTAGAGGATTTTTCTCAGTGGGGTGCCTTCCTTTCCCAACCGAAATCCTGGCGTCATCCCTGGATTAATAGTGATCGGTTCAGCCACCCGTTCCGCCAGTGTTTTCCTCCGTTTCGTCGCTTCTTCCGCCCCCTCCAACACCCCCAAAATTAACGCCTCCGCCAAAGCCGCCGCTGCTCATTCGCTCTTTACCGCAACCACCGAAGCCGCCGGTGCTCATCCCAAAACAACAGCAACTCGAACAGCCTTCAAACACAGGCAAATTTGAAATGAGCTCTTTTCGTTTTTATATATTTTTTTGTGACGGGGTAAAACTGAATTACATTTCTTTACATTCCCATGTTCCTTCTCTTGCAGTTTTCTGGCATTAAACCTGTACATTAAATTGCTAGTTTAATTACTCACAAATACTATGGGTAGTTTATAATAGAACTTAATAATTTAGCGTTCTTAGGAAAAAAGGACAGAATACCCAACAAAAAAGTGAATTAAAAAAAGGTAAATCCCAATTTTCGCTTAAAAATTGCAGATTCAGTAGAGCACCCACCTGCTGTCGATGGCCAGTGAGAGTTGGAGAGTATAGCGCAGCGAACCATTTAAAATTGTTTTGTCGTACGTTTAAATCCATTACAAATGCTTTTAGTGCTCTTTATGTTATGTCAGAAATATCATCTTTTTCAGATTTGATTGCAATTACAATACTTTTTATTGCATATTCTGAATATACAAATATTGTGAATGAGTGATTGAAGTGATGAGACCGAATCACTCACTCTCTTCCGCTATTCCGACTCATTTCCCACTCCATTACAATATATGCCAATTCCCATTCATTTCCCAATTGCCATCACGCGATTCTTCCTGACCAATAGCGTAAAATTACGCACCAAAATTTAATAATAAATTAACATCTTAAATAAAATACTTAAAAATAATGTTAATTAGGGGACACGGCTTATTTTTCGTGTCCAAAATAGGAATGGGATAGGAAGCAGGGCAATGGTTTATTACCAAGGACGAAGCCGTACCCAGGAATACACTTGCAAACTGTGGGTGTTGCACGCATTTTTGTAATTTTACCCTCAAAATATTATCCGTTTCTCTTTTTTGGCTCAAATCAGTGCCATTTTCACTTATAGCATCCACAAATGCCATTATCACACACCATTTTCAGGTTCGCTCATCTTTAATTTACACACATTTCTCTCCTAATTCGACCATTGGCCAGTCAAATGGCGGCGCCAAACATTTTACGATCTTCTGACCGTTTTCGCTGTGTTTGCATGGATTGTCTCAACTGATTTTCATATAGCGCTTATTGGACGGACAACTTCTATTTGCGGACTTTGTTCATTTTTTTATTTCTAAATAATTGATCGAACAACACACATTCAAAGTCAATGTATGGATTGTGAAAATCCTATTTTTGTAAAAGAATTTGCTTTTTCAGCTATCCCTGGAGTGTTCCTGTTTCTTTTGCGTTGGTTGGATGGAATATGACTGATGTCGGCGGGTAAAGTCCCAAGCAACATTTAGCACTTTGTTCGGTTTTACTTCTAAGATGTCATTTTTTTCATTTGATAATTTGTTTGTGATAAAAGAGGTTGTCATTCATTAATTGTTGACCGAAAAGGCAAGAAAATTGCTTGAACAGGCGAAAGTCCCATGGGATGAGGAAATTTTTTTACTGAAAAACCTTCGGTTACCAGCAAAAACACATGGGCCCGGATTTGGCTTTTTTTTACTGATTGGATGGCCTAAAGTCTACGAAAATTTTTAACTTTGTTTGAGGCTTCTACGATGACTTTTATAAGGATTTTTTTTTGGACTTTCTCATTTTCTTGCATATTTTACTTAGAAAATTCTACAGGAAAAATGCAATAAAATTCAAGATAGACTCCGAAGGATTGGTTTTTTTAAATTTTAAATTCAAGCATTAGGAAGTTTTCGGGGTTGCTGATCACAAATGTGACATCTATTTTGAACCCCGAACACGAATTCGAACAAAAAGTCGAAAATTCGTTTTTCGTTCAGATATAGTGCACAAAATCGATGCAAATGCATGAAATGGGCCACTCGTTGGGTGCGGAAAAACTAAAAGTCCGGGCTTGTTAATAATGTTATTCCGGATATTCAATCTTCTCATCAGTCACATTGAATTGGAAAGTGATGCCCCACCCGTATTGTTCCCCAGACCTTACTCTCTCTCTCTCTCTAAAGCTAAAGTCCCATCACTGAATATGCTGACAAAAGGAGAGTATTCAAAAGTCTGTGGGTTTTGAAATGAAATCTTGCTTTCCAGAAAAATATCAAAATTTTTTATGAATAAAATTCCGAAAGATAAAATAAAAATTAAAAAAAAACAACAAATTTTTTTTCCGTAGGCGGATTCGCAAGCTTCCTTCCCGTCGCCCGAAAAGGGTCGGTTTAGCGTGGCCGTTTCAGCGTGAGTAGCATCGGTCACTTTTTGGTATCGACAAATAAATAAATAAAATTTTCTAAAAATAAAATTGAACACCAAAAAAGGGGAAACGCCCAGTTCGTCGCGGGACGTTTCGTCGCGGAGGCCATAACTTTTTTATTTAATAACAAAAAAAAATAAAATTGGTATGGTTCGAAAGCACTTCATATGCTCTATAAGCCTGCAAAATTAAAAAAAAAATTCGTTAAGGTACAAAAAAAATTAAGGGCCAAAAACTCAAAAAACAGAATTTTTCTGACTTTTTTGGCCATAATTTTTTTGTGACTCAATGAATCGTTTTAAATTATTAACATACAAATCAGATAAGAAAAGTTATTTTTGAATTAGTTGATTAGGAAAAAAGATATGGCACTTCAAAGTGGGCGGCGACGAAACGTACCGCGACGAACCGACCCGGACCCCTAAGATGCAAATAATTCGCGGGTAGCCAATTTATAAAACAAAAACCAATATATTTTCCCCCTCCCCCCCCCCCCCCCCCCCCCCGCCTCCCCTCCCCATCCATCCCTCCGCTCATTTTCTCATCTGTTTCTCGCCTATTTGCTTCTTCTACTTTCATGTTTTGTTGCCATTTTTATGAAACGGGAAAGCGCGGGAGATGGGCGGGGAAGGGAATGAGTGAGGAGAAATTGGGTGATTACAACCAGCAGAAAATTTTCAAAGAACAATATGCTGAAAAATAAGGATTAATGATCAAAAATAAAAATTGCCTATTTTTGAAATTTTTTTTTATCACTTTTTATGAATATCAATTTTCTTCAAAATTTAAGCGCCATTCATCAGCTGTTGCTGCTCTGACTTGTGCACGTGTTTTGCATTTTAACAAAAAAAAAAGTGACTCGGTTGCATAATTCGTTAAGGAAATTAAATCGGCGAAGCCGGATTTTGTCGTGTCGGGGTCGTTTTATGAGTGAGTCGGGATTTTGTACTAAATTATACTGTGGACGACGGTGACGATAAGCTCCGGAAAACTGGTAATTTAGATTCAATAACTTGTCAGGAATTCCTGAAATAACAAAAAATAGGAACGATATGCTAAAATCAAAACATTTAACACAAATAGAATGGTTTTAATTTTCAAAGATTAAACCCTCCAAATAAGAAGATTCTTATAAATGTCAGTAACATCCTTAAATATAACCGATCATCTACAAAGTATTTAGAAGTCTTTTCAATTTTGGTTAATCCATTAAAATACTGCTTCCCAAAAATTGTAAAAATTTAAAAATAGTTTATTAGTGTGAAATAAAAAAGGCGAAATATTTATTAAAAAGATAATTATATGATTAAAACTAGGGTTGGTCACGGTCGGTTAACCGAACCGAAACCGAAAACCGGCCTTTTTGGGCCAAAAACCGAAACCGAAAACCGGGGGTAGCAAAACCGGCCTAACCGAAAACCGGGGGGACCGGTTTCCCGGTTTCGGTTTGAAAACAAAAAAAAGTACACCCCTAAGAATGGGACTTTCAATGAAGATGTTTTAGTAAAATTTTGATGGAAAGTTGCACCAAATTTGAATTTCTTTGTTCGTTTTTGTGAGTAAGTCGTGGTTCAGTTGGTTTTCTTCCTGTTCCTGTGAAAAATTGATTTGGTACTATGCCGCCATGCAGAAATTCATTTTAATTTTATTATAAATTACTGCCCATTTTATTTTTTTTTTTAATTATTCCTTTTAATAAGCATTGTCATGAAAAATGTTTTCATCAGCGAGCCCTGCCTATTCAGGAAAGAAAAAACCAAAAAAAAAAAAACCCAAAATATACAAAATATTAAAAAAGTTTAAAAAATTTAAATTAAGTGTACTAAAGTTGGGACTGAAAATAAGGCGAAAAACCGATTTCGGTTTTCGGTTAACCGGGTATCGGCCAAAAACCGAAACCGAAAACCGGGGGTAGCAAAACCGGCATAACCGAAAACCGGGGGGACCGGTTTTAAACCGATTTTGACCAACCCTAATTAAAACGTGTTGGATCGTTTCGTAAATTTTGCCACTATGGGTGTTTTCTTAAATCCGCCATTTTTTCCGAACATAATTCGTCATAACTCTGTTCAAAGGCAACCAAATTTAACGAAATTGATGGCATCCCATAGCTTGTGATTTGTTCTATTAGCCCTCCAAATTTCAAAAAATTTGATTAAGTTTTGCGAAAATTGAGACAGTGAAAGTATTTTGCCCATATTTTTCTAAAAAGTTTATCAAATTTTTTGAAATTTGGCTGGATAATATAGCAAATCAAAAGCTATCAGACGATATGAAGATTATATATTTGGTTGCTTTTGAGCAAAGTTACGATGAATTTTGTTCAAAAAATCTGTAAAAAATGGCGGATTTACAAAGGCGGAATTTACGAAACGACCGAGCACCAATTAAAAACGGCAGAATTAAGCAATAAGCATATGTTAAACATTTCATAATGCAATGGCAAAGGCTTCTCGCGCACTTTCTCCGCCAAAGTGATTCGTCCACCCACCATTAGACACTTTTAATGTTGCTGAAAAGCAGGGCAATTGCAGGAGAAGATGAAGCATTGAAAAATGATTATTTATTGCAAAGCATTCATAAAGCATTATGACAAACTATTTCATATGACCGTTCATTATTAAATATTATTAATTTTTACAATAGAAAATAATAAAATAAAAAATTGCCATACGAACAATTTCTTTGTTAATTGTTTTCCCTGTCAAATGTTCGGCACCATCTTTTACCTTCTGCTGTTGGCATTCACTGGAACAGTTAGTGCATTTTAAGACAGTCTGTCTTAAGAATTGAAAATGGTTGATTAACTTTTAAATTTTTTTCAATATTTTGTCAGGTCCAACAGCAGACAATGCCCGGCAATTCTCTGCTTGACTTCACCACTCCGTCGACCCCCGTGGCCAATCAGACGCTTATCAAAGTGGCCATGATGGTGGCACAAAACGACACGGACTACGGCTTGCCGAGAAAGAATGCCGCACTGCGCAATTCGGGCGGCGCCATTCCGATGGCATTGGAACAGTTGTGGGCAGACCAAATCCTACCAAAAAACGTCAATTTTTCGTCAGTTTTTAGTTAGAACATTATTAAAAATAAAAATGGTTGCTCAAAGATTCCAATGGCATTATGGCAATTGCAATGAGGCAACGGCAATTGGTCGAATTTACAAATATGTGACGGAATTCGGCGCCGATGCAATCATCGCAACACCATGCATGGACGGTAAAATTGGATTAAATGAAGAAAAATGAAATGACAACACTCACATTCAGTGCCCCCGATGTTGGGCCATTTGGCCACCAATTTTAACCTGCCAATGATGGTTTGGGGACAAAGCATGGCATCTGAGTGAGTTGTTAAGCTGATTAATAGGGTTGGACGGGACCTAATTTTTGGGAATAACCGGGACCGGGACTTGACTTTTTTTAAACCGGGATAGCGGTCATGAAACACGTGATATTCTGGACCAGTCCCGGTCCAGCATACGGTCCCGTCCAATTCTAAAAGAAATTTTGAATTGCCTATTCAGTCTCGCATCCTTCAACAATTTAACATACCCAACACTGTTGAACATTGTGCCAAACTACAAATAGTAATATATAATCATAAATTGATCAAATTGCATTATATTTTCCATTTTCAGCATGGCTTCTGGCCTCGTCAATATGATGCGCTATTTCAATTGGACTCGGTTCGGACTTGTGCTTCAAAGCGAAGCGAACGGAGTTAGCGGAGGTGAATGACCACGCCGAAAGTGGGACAGAAAAGCTTTTGACAATGAATTAATTATTCAGGCTGTAATTTGTTGGCCCGCGACATCGACGTACCGAACATCATTTTTTATTGTTTGGTTTGAAAATTTAAATTTTTTACTCTTTTCAGAAGGCGGTGAGTGATCAGTCAGTGGTCAGTATCAATTACAAAGCACGAATTTTCAACATCCAATCGTCCGACTCGAAAACAATTATCAGCGGACTACGCCAACGGGCGCGGAGTGAGTGGCCGAAGGGCGGGGGGGGGGGAGGGGGGAGGCGGTAAATAAAAGAATTAATTGCGGATAAATTAAATAAACAAAAACATATTAATTAAATATAGAAGTAGGGTTCAAAACAAATTAATTAAAATTGTAGTCATTTTGCTGTGTTTCGACGATGTCACTCAGTTGCGCACCTTCGCACTTCAATTGTTTGACGGTGGCCTCAAAACAAAGGTCGGTCGCTTCTGCTGTTGCTATTTTTGTTTTGCCAATTTATCATTTTGAGGATTATGTGTACATCATCACGGACAATGATTTGCTCCTTTCATGTTCGTTTAATTGCTTTTTCAAAATGTTTTAATGGTCCAATGCGCATTTAGACAATTTGTCCCGGCTGCCCTTTTTTAACCAGGGCTCACGGTGATGTTTTTCGGCATTAATTTAGCAGCAAATGATATTGTGATGATGATAATGATACGATTCAGTGATTTGGTGAATCTTACAGTTGTGAAGGATGGGCGGGACGATGACGCCGAAACGATCGGCCGTTTGGCATTTCGGGTTTGTCGGACAAAGAAATACGAGGGGGGAGGCGGGAGAGAGAGACTCTGTAAACGGACGTGATAAAAAATTCCCAAAATAGACATTTGGGCAAATTGGGTGACTTTTAATATTAAATATGTATTATCAATATCCTGTGCCTATTTGTTCAAGTGGCATTACGACATCACTCAGTCCTCGTTGTCCAATCGGATTTATTACGGCTTTTACGAAAGGGTGGTCAACCGAACGCGCGATTGGCCCTTTTATTGTCCTGAGTCGGATTGTGGCAACAATGTTGCAAATGTAATTGAAATTTTGCTGACCATAATCTTTTGCCAAGTTCGTCACCCTTTTAGGGGTCCGTCTATTCCATGCTTCTATTCGATGCAATTTACAATTACGGAATGGCACTGAACGAAACTTTTCGGCAGTTTGGCATTCGACCTGAAGTTTATCGTAACGGCACTCTGTTGGCACAGAATAACCGAAAGCCATTCATGGGTAAGCCAATGAAACGATTTGAGTGAACAAATCTTAATGGCTGTGTTTGAGGATTGACTGGTTATGTGACGGTGGAAACTGATCAGAACACGCGCGTGTTTGTTTTGTCCAATCGAGATAATGGCCAAAACAATGAATTGCAAATTTTCATGCAATTCGCTTTTTTTAATGGAAAATTTGTGGGTTTAATTGTTCCATTTTAAAACAAAGGATAAATTATGACAATTAAAAAAAAATTATATATATTATATAATAAATTATATATATATATATATATATCCCACCACCAAAATGTTTAACAGTTTATTTTTTCTGTCAAAAAATGTATCTTTTCTTTTCTTTGAGCGAAACTTTAAAATAGTTTTAAATTTTTTTTTTATTTGATATTAATAGGGCTCGGAATTTGAGGCATTTGCCTTTTTTTTCTGCACACTAGTTTCGTTATATTAAGCATAAATAACGCATTTTCCACTTGGTTTGAGGCTTCTACGTTGACTTTTATAATGTCTTTGTTTGCCTTTTTCGGGATTTTCGTGCCTTAAATGCCTTTTTTGGCATTTTGCCATTTTGGTGCCTTTTTTGGCATTTTTGGGTGCATTTTTTCTAAATTCTGATAAATTTCTTAAGAGAAAAAGGCAAAAAATGAAAAATAGACCCCTAAAAATTGGCCTTTCAAATTTGGTAAAAATAAACCCCTAAGAATGGAAAAAATTTTCAAAAAATTGACCCTAAAAAATCAATTTTTTATCCAAAATTTTGATTCTCAAAAAATTTTTTTTTTTTGCTTAATTTTTAAAATATTAAATTGGTTTCGTATGTCTTCTGCGTAGAGAAAAAACTGTTTTTCTATGTGTTTTTAAGTATAAATTGTTTTAAAAATTTTTTTGGCTTTAATTAACAGGAAAAATATGCGAAAAAAAAAATTTTAAGTGCCTATTTTCATGCCTTTTTCAGGATTTTTGTGCCTTTTACATGCCTTTTTTTGCATTTTTTGGTGCCTATTATAGTGCCTTTTTCGCGATTTTTGGTGCCTTTTTTGCCGAGCCTTAGATATTAATGTTGGATGTTTTTACTGTTTATTCATTTTTAAATGTTGGTCATCACCGTCACTCTTTTTGCCCCTCTCAGAATGTGACAATGCGAAATGCCAGTTCAGTGATGTGGGCTTCCCGCGGTGGGGTCATTCCCCCGGCAGTGCCCCCGTGTGGCTTCGATGGCAACGGCTGTACCGTATCGGTGTTTGAGTCATACAAGGTGTATTACTACTGTATAATATGAAATTTCAATTAAATTTCATTTTAGGGCTATTTTATAAGCGGAATAATTCTGTTTGTGCTGATTATTGGTAGCAGTTTCTTCATCATTTCCTATTTGATACAGTAAGAAACGAGTGATGTCTTTATTACAGTACAAAGATTATTTTTTAGTGCAAAAATTGTTGAAACCCGAAAAACGAATTTGCTTTGGCAAATACCATTTGCGATGATGAAACGCGTGAAGCAAAGGGTGAATTGACAGAAAGGGTTTTGCTTTTTTGAATTTTTAAATGCTTTTGCAGCAATTGGCCGCCGACCGCAGTCAGCACTCTCTCCGCTCCAACCAAACGAACATTTCCTCGCTGACCCATTCGACGATGGACAGTTTGGCACAGTCCAAAACCTTCTCACTTTACACTTACAATGGGGAGAAGTGCATCGTCTGCACTTATGGCTCAACGGCAGTGGCTGCGCCATTGTCCGTCGCTCAAATGGCCGAGTGCCGAGCGGTAAAAGGGGAGACAAAAAAACGAAGAGTACAGTACCCAAACGCTGGAGGGGAACGGTGTGAAAACAAATACAGTAATCTCGAAATAAGATATTTTAGATTTAACATGGCGGTTGACCACTTTTAATTGGATACTAGTGCGTTTTATAAATCCGCCAGCGCTTTTTATAAATCCGCCACCATGCTAGAAAATAAATTATTGTTTTTTTTATAAACTTAGGCCTAGTTTTTTAAAAAACCTTAAAAACCTTTACCACCCCTTAGTTTTTCTAAAACCTAACCCCCTAAAGTTATTCAAACTTTTTTTGAAAACTATCCCTAGTTTTTCAGAAACCCAAGCCTACTTTTTTAAAAACTTAAAGAAATTTCTATTTCCAGGGCTAGCTTTTCAAAAAAACTAACGTTAGTTTTCAAAAAGAAGTTAGGATAAATTTAAGCTAGGTTTCAAAAAACTAGCTTGGGTTTCTGAAAAAATTAATTCAGGGGTTGGTTTTAGAAAATCTAGGGGTGGTAAAGTTTTTTTTTTTTAAATTAAGCCGAATTTTGAAAAAAAAAATTTATTTTCTAGCATATTGGCGGAATTTATAAAACGCGCCAGCACGTTTAATTGTCTTCAGATGCGACTGTTTGACCATGAGAATATGAACCGTTTTTTGGGACTCAGTTTGGATGGGCCCAATCAATTAGCGGTGTGGAACTTTTGCATGCGCGGATCGGTCAGAGATGTGATTTTGTCCGAAAGTGCCATGGTCAGAGATGTGATGTTCATCCAATCGGCCACCAAGGAGCTTTGTGAAGTGCGGAATTTTAGGCTAAAGAAACCATTTTTTTTTTATTTTAAAAAATTTTGAAATTGGACGGTTCACTGAGAATTTTATGATATATTTTATGCCGAAAAGAATAATAATTTGTTGTTTTTTCATTAAATTTGCTTGATCGAAATTCCAATTGTTGCAGGGAATGCACTTTCTACACAATTCGCCTCTCCAATTCCATGGCCAACTGAAATCGTCCGCTTGTCTAATCAACGAAAGATGGCAAATCAAAATCTCATATTTTGGACTCCGATGGCTCAAAAAACCTTCGAAAAAAATGGCAGCAAAAGGTGGAAAAAGGAATGATGTAAATATTTGTACTTATCTTCCGTATCTTTTTAGACCTTTTGTGGTTATCGCCCGAACAATTGCGAAAAATGGGCGATGACGACGAAGAGAGTGTCGTAGGCTCAAAACAATCGGACATTTACACAATGGCATTGATTTTCACAGAAGTACTGCAAATAATGGACATTAAACAAAACATTTGAAAATTGTTTTGTTACGTTTCGATGGTCAACATGGCCCCGTGTTGGGAGGAGGGCCGCCACTCGGCGGAGGAAGACGGCGTCGAGCAGCGGACGACCCGCGAGTCGGAAGAGACGCGGAGGGGAAGAGGCGTCACGACGCGGAATACCGCGGGGACGCGCGGACGGAACGCGGACGAAATTGCCTATTTAGTGAAGCGGGGAGGACTGGTGCCACTGAGACCATTGATAAGGCCCGTTTTGGACAATTTGCATCCCGAATTGGTGGGCAATTAAATGAAACAATAGAAAAGGAAAAATCTTTAAAATTTATTTATTAATAAAAATAATAGAGAAAATCATTTTTCCACTCATCAGACTCATCTGATCCGCGACTGTTGGGCCGAAGTGCCAAATGAACGTCCGTCCATTGAAAAAGTGCGGCAGAAATTGAGGCAAATGAATGCCGGACAACGCATCAATTTGATGGACCATGTATTCAACATGTTGGAGCAGTACGCGACCAAATTGGAGGAGGAAGTGCAGGAACGGACACGCGAGTTGACGGGAGAGAAGCGCAAATCGGACGTATTGCTCTATCGGATGATGCCACGGTAAAAACAGTGAAAACGATTGAACAGGGCAACAAAATATTGCTTACACGTTTTTCAACTGTGTAAGGCAAATTGCGGACCGTTTGAAGCTTGGCCAAACCGTCGAGCCGGAGCAATTCGACACGGTCACCGTATTCTTCTCGGATATTGTCCAATTCGCCGCACTGTCCAGTCAGTTGCGACCCCTGCAGGTGGTGAATCTGATGAACGAACTGTACACCACGCTGGACGCAATAATTGGCGAGCACGACGTGTACAAGGTGGAGTCGATCGGTAAGAGAAAAACCGAAACTATTGAATAATTGTCACTTGATTTGATACTGTACAGGATATTTTTTATACTGTACGTATTAAGCATCAAAATATGTTTTAGGCGACGGTTATTTGTGCGTGTCGGGACTGCCGAAGAGAAATGGCAATTCGCACGCCAAAGAGTGCGCGCAAATGTAAGCGAATTAATCGTTTTGTAATTGAAATTCCGTGAGGCAAATTAATTTGCAGGGCTTTGCATTTTATGCACGCGTTGCACATCTTTCGAATTCCCGACCTTCCAAATGAGCGGGTTCGTCTCCGAATTGGGCTGCACAGTGGGCCATGCGTTGCGGGAGTCGTCGGTATTTTTTAATCTTTCATTTTCAAAAAATAGAATTAAATTAATTAAACTTATAGCATGCTAATTGAATGACTAACAATTTTATTTATTTCATTATTTATTCATTTCGTTGAAAGGTCTCTCCATGCCTCGCTACTGTCTGTTTGGGGATACGGTAAACACCGCCTCGCGCATGGAAAGCTCTTCGAGCGGTTCGTTTAATATTTAATTTGCCATTATTTGCTTTTTTGATAATTTTAAGCTAATAAAATTCATATCTCCAAAGCAACTCACTCTTTGTTGAGCTCTCATTTTGACGGTTACATTATGGAAAGTCGAGGAGAAGTGATCATCAAAGTGGGGGCACAATGATCAGCCTACAGTAAATTATACAGTAATATCACAACTTAACCCATTCAGGGAAAGGGTGTCATGGAAACATTTTGGCTGTTGGGCCATGCCGAAGGTGGTGGTGCCTTGTCAGTTCCAAATTATGCGCAAGAAGGGCAATCGATGGCCCAAAAAAATGCCGAAAACAAAGAGGGGGAAATGTACAAAAGTTACAAAAAGACGGTGAGGGAGCATGGCAAAAAAGATGGGGAACAAGAACAAGATGGAGGAGGACAGGAACAACAGATGCAAAACGGAGGGGTGATTTATTAAGAGAAAAGACACAATTGGGGACAGTGCTGCAGGAAAATTACTCAACACAAAAATAAAAACCTTAAAATAGTTAGCGGGACAGAACCAGAGACGAAATGAATTTGCGCGTCCCCAATTATGACATCACCTACTGTTCTTTTAATGTAAAATTACATAAATCAAACAAATTCATTGACTCATTGATGTATAAAAAATAAATTTTAATTGTTATAAATAATGGATGATTCCTTTTTTTTCTGTGATAAAAAAGATGCATTTTTACATATTTCGCCTTGAGTATATTTGAGTTCGTCTCAATGAAAATTTTGAGAACATTATATTTTTATGTAAGTGAATTTTGCCAAAATATGTGTTGCTTCTTTTCCTTAAATATTTTAAATGAATTAATTTAATAGCCCATTATTGTTTATAACTAGGCATGCGATAAATATGGCGATAATATCGCGAAATATATGGCCACTAAATATGGATGTAAAATCGCGAAATATAGAACTAAATATCGAAAAATGCTAAAATATGGACAAATTGCCAAAATATGACCTCAAAATGCCAACAAAGCACTAAAAATTCAAGATAATAAAAAATAAAATAAAAACCAGGTAAATGAACTATTTTAAGCAAAGGCAAAAAAATATTTAATTCTAAAATTTCGTATGTTTATTTTATTGATTTTTATTTGAATTAGAATTTTGAACAAAATCTTGCCAAGAAATTCAAATTTTTATTTTTTATGTAATTTTGGACATTTTCCAAAAATTGTTTCGTAGGGTGGGTTTTTAGTGATTTATTTCATTTTCACATGAATTTTTTCAAAAATGCCAAGCTTCAAACCAAGCTAAAAACATATTTTCATGCGCTTTATGCCGTTCCGGGTTCAGGAAAAATAGGGGTTTCCATATAATTAGCTTCCCTATTATAACTCATTATTTGCTCTCACCTTTCATTCCCTTTCACATTCTTCAAATTGTATTCCTACGCTCCGTTTCGCCTCCTCAATTTGGTTCTGCTGTTTTTTCATTATTCCCTTTAGCATTTTTTCCATCCGTTTATATTTTTTGTTTTTTTGGTACCAATTTTTTTGCCAAATTTTCATTTGATTTTTTAATTTTATTTTCTTTAAAATTTTTGTGAATTCGCCAAATGTCAACCAATTGAAAATGCGAATTTTTTTCGTATCTCTGATCGTTTTCAGCTCTTCGTGAAAGCACAATCCGTTGGCAAAATCCAAAATGCCTTGAGCAGTCAAACGCATTTCTTGCCGAAAGTGCAACAAATTCTTTAAAAAATCTTATAGAACCCAATAAATTATGTTTTACAGTATTGTACCGTAATCAAAAATGCTGTTTTTGGGAATTTGTGCCAAAGTTGCAGCACCATGAGAATTGCTTCGCTGTTTTGCCACACCCATTCTTGGTCTGTCGAGTACAAAATCAGTACTTCGGTGATTGACCCTTGGAAAAAGCCGAATCTGTTTCGCTTAAAACCGAAAAACAAATTGCCGATGTTGCAAAGCATCGTCCTTCGTTCCGTCTAAAAAAGGGCTCATTTTTATTTTGTATTAGAAAATAAGAATAAAAATATTCCCTTTCTCACCCACCCATACAAAATATCTAATTAGCATCATTCACTCTTACCCCATTCATCGGCCTTTTCCCCTCCTCCACACGCAGTTGATCAATGAGAATTTCAAAGGCGATCATTCCAATGGACCAAATGTCGAATTTCGTGGAAATCTTCAAAAAATGTTTCAAATTAATGGTTCGATAATGATTACGTTAATGAACTCCTTAAAATGCTTGACCTTCCCGTACACCTTCGCATTGTAAAATTCGGGTGCCATGTATTCCGGGCTCAACGCGCACCCTCCGCTGACCGCGGCATTTTTATTTTTTCGGGCGGAGGACTTCGAAATGAATTCGGCACTTTCAAAATTAGTCAATTTCAGCACTAAATTGTTATCCTCTACCACATATAAATAATTCCTTGGGTTTACGTCCATATGAATTGCAACTGAAATGGGTGGGGGAGGGGGAGAAAATGAGAGGGAGTGAGTGAGACGGCGTGAGACTGAGGGAGAGAGAGAGGGAGGAAGAGAGAAGAAAGCAGAGAAGTGGAGGGAGAAAATGAGAGGGAGTGAGTGAGACGGCGTGAGACTGAGGGAGAGAGAGAGGGAGGAAGAGAGAAGAAAGCAGAGAAGTGGAGGGAGAAAATGAGAGGGAGTGAGTGAGACGGCGTGAGACTGAGGGAGAGAGAGAGGGAGATAGAGAGAGAAGAAAACAGAGAAATGGAGGGAGGAAATGAGAGGGAGTGAGTGAGACGGCGTGAGACTGAGGGAGAGAGAGAGGGAGGAAGAGAGAAGAAAGCAGAGAAATGGAGGGAGAAAATGAGAGAGGGTGTCGCCAATTATGGCATTGGCGACGAGAAGGCGGGTTAAAACCCGCCACAACTGTCTGGGGCATTGGTCTTTTGCCCCGGGCCCGAAGGGAAACTGATTGGGACCAAACACGAGCGGACTAGCAACTAAAGATCGGACCGATACGATATTTTCTCGATATTTTTCGATATTTTCTTCGATATTTTTTTCGATATATATCGAAATATATCGACCAAGAAATTTTTAGCTTTTTCGATATTTTTCGATATCGATATTTTTTTCGATATATATCGAAAAATACCGATCGAACAATTAAAAAAACCCGAAATATCGAAAAAAAAAACCGCCTCCGGGGAAATTTATAAAAAAAATGGGGTGTGGTTTATAAACAGATTTTGACGAAAAACTGGTCAATTTTGGAGATTTGTTTTGAGAAAAGCTAGACTAAACGACACCGCCGGACAAATTTTTAAAAAAGAAATTAAATTTTAAAGAAAATTGTCAGTTTATGAACTATTCGGGTTAAGGGATTATTTATTTTTCATAGTTTTTGAAGTCAACCGTACTGATATTTTGAAAAAATAATTTAAAAAGAAAGGTTTCCCTGTTAATTTCGGGACCGGGACTTTACTTTTGGAAAACCGGGACCGGGGCCGGGGACCAAAAAAACGGGGATTCCCCGCCCCGGTCCCGTCCTACCCTATTTAGAACCAATAAATTCATAAATTACTTACAATTTGTTGTTTGCTGATTTTTTTGAATCGGAATCTCCCTAAAATGCACTACAAAATATTTATGATTATTTTATTTTATAAAATCTTTATTGCGGATTCATTGTCGGAATTGTAGATCCAAAAGGATCTCCTCTTTCGGCTTTTTATTTTTTCGATTTTTTTTCGATATTTTACGATATTTATCGATTTTGATATTTTTTCGATATATACCGAAATATACCGATCGACCCTCGTGTCCGGTCTCTAGTAGCAAGGCCCAATCGCACAAATACCGAGCGAAGAAAGGGACAGGAAGGCACTGAAAAGATCGGGTGAGTCCCGCTTCTACAATTCTTCGAATTGATCATCCTCTTTGCTTTCTTTCCCTTTCTCATTTATTTTTCGTCTCTATTCGTACCATTTGCTCCTAATCTTTGTCCCCCCCCCCATTTCCATTTCATTTTTTTCATCGGCTGGCTCATCTCCGGCCCTAACTTTGTGAATAACAATGCGCACAAAATTCCTTCTCACCATTTTCCTCTTATCCAACACATCTGCAATTTACATTTTGTTTTCGATGCCTTCTCTTCCTTTGTTCCCATTTTTTCATCCAATCACTGTCCGTTCATATTTTGTTCATGTGCCGTCTTTTATCTAAGTCTCCCACAAGCCGGAGAAGCAGATCAGATCGAAAGAAGTCTCGCACAAGCCGGAGCAGCAAATCGGATCGGAGTAAGCCTCCCACCAGCGGAGCATCTGAAAAAGCAGACGGGCGCAAGTTCCCGTGTTCAACGAGTTCAAGCAGCACAGGGACGGAGGAAGAGCCGATCGGTGCTGAACCGTCCGCCCAAAGGACCAGCAGCCCCTTTCGTAAAAGCAGTTCACGCACCAGTTGAACTGCTTGCCAGGGTCCCGACAAGCCCTTACAGCCAAATCTTGTCGGTGGTGCCGCTAAGCAGCAGCAGCAAATCGCTGCTCAACAACATTTCCATCCAAAAAGCACCCGCATTTTGTCATCCCTCCCCCCTCCCATTTTCGTCCCCCTTCGGCGCTGATCGGACCGATCAGCAACATCAGACCCATCGGCAGAGCGAGCAAGCGGCGGAAAGGGTACGGAATTCTCTTTACGGCAGGCAGGCACAGCGCACGGAGCGTGCCGCCATAAGGGAGGAGAGTGGTGAAGAGGAGCGGGAACCAATCCCGCCTCAGCAGTTTGACCGATCGGCTGTCACGAATGGAGTGACTCGACCAGTTCCCGAAAAGAGCCAAGGGGCCCCAAGAAAAGGATTGGCGACAGAGGGAGATAGAGAGAGAAGACAACAGAGAAATGGAGGGAGGAAATGAGAGAGAGGGGCAGTGAGAGTAAGAGAACGAGAGGAGAAAGCAGAGAAATGGAGGGAGGAAATGAGAGAGAGGGGCAGTGAGAGTAAGAGAGGAGAAAGCAGAGAAATGGAGGGAGGAAATGAGAGAGAGGGGCAGTGAGAGTAAGAGAAAGAGTGAGAGACAGAGAAAAGCAGAATGAGAATTATACCTCTAGGAAAAATTGCAATTTTTTAAATATCATTGTACTTTTATGAAGTTCGACGAGAGGCTGTGCCAACTCACTGATAGCACTCATCATAGCGGCATCGCTCGCATAATGCACTGTTCGCCCGTACAATCGCCCATTGAACGATGCTTCTCCCAATTCCATTATTATCGCACCTTCACCATATGGCGTTGTGTAGCCGCTGAAATTTATTGATTGGATGCAAAAAGCTAAGTAAAGAAAATCTCACAAATCCTAACCCTAACAACGAATTACAGTATAATCAATCAGAAAGGCAATGTATCATTATAATATACTAAATAAGTTAATTCTTAATGCCTTCGCCCTCTTTAGGCCTTTGCTTTTCCTTTCTCACATTTTTACCCTTACGTACGCGTCAACCATTTCTATTAAATATTTTCGCTGGGCTTTTGGCAGATTCTGCTGTATTTTGTGCAAAACATTTCGAGATTGGACGAAAATGTCTCTGCTGTTACCGTCCCTTCCGCTGATTAATTTGACTGACACACAACAAATTGAGCCATTTTTGGCCAAAAAATATCCCACCGATGACATCTTTTTAGGGGTGGGCAAAACATTAATTAATTATTTAAGATATTTTTAATAAAATTACTTATTTACCGCTGCTGAGCATTGATTTTCATGTTCATTTTCCGCACGAATTCTGAGTTGCAAAGGCACAGCATTATGATAAGAAGTGTAATGGACTGACATTTGAAGCAGATTCATGGGGTATTTGCCACATTTTTTGGCATTTTTAACAGGGAATGACCAAGTGGCACCACATAAAAAGTAAACAAATATTTCCAACCAAAACATTTGGCTAAATGAATATTAAAAAAAAAAAGAAGAAAGTATCCTAATAGCTATTAAGTATCCTAATAGCGATTATTAATTTAGACAATAGAGATAATTTGCCCTCATTAGTTGATACTTTTTTATTTTATTTTTTCAAACCAATAAAGGTAATTTAAATATAAATTGATACTAATATAAAAGGGAACAATCTTTTCACTCTTTTTTAATAACTAAACGAAGGATCCATAAATTGCGAAGAATCGTTTGCCTTCTTTGGGGTGGGAATATTTCATCAAACATTAAAAAATAAAATAATAAACATTAAATATTATTGATTTTGAGGAATAATGGAAACATTAAAAAAGCCATTATAATGTAAAGATTTTATTATTGTAATGATTAAATTAAAAGTTTCGGCCGATCAGTAAGGCTAGGAAAAATATGCACATAAATTCGTAAAATATGCACAAAAATCGAAGCATATCATAAAATAATTCAAATAAAAGTTTTGCCAAACTGAATCTTCGAAAATCGGAAAAAGGCCGCTGGCGGCCGTGGTTGGTCGATTCACAAAGAGTGCAAATTTGGCGATTCACAAAAAGTGCAAATTTTAATGAATTTTCGACTATAAGCACCGCTGGCGGCCTGCCAATGGCAAGCCGTGGTGCTGGGTCGTTACGTAATCAGTGTTCGGACTTGGGCGTTTTTCTCATACTCATACACTCATACCAACTATTTTTTTCCTCATACTTCATACTCATACTCGTAGTATGAGAGTATGAGTATGAGTATGAAGTATGAGTATGAGGTCCGAATTTTTCTTGGTATATTTTTACTTGGCTCTATTCAGACCATATTCTTTTTGTTTCTATATCTCAATTAATGGCAATAAAATCAGCTGTCAAAAACACGTCCAACAAAAATGACAGTTTTAATTTTCATCACTACATACCCGCGGGATTGGTCTTCTTTCCCTGAAAAATTTAGTAAAAACCGTCACAATGGATGTTTAGTAAAAACCTTTACATTGGATGTTTAGTAATAACCATTATATTGGATGTTTTAGTAAAAACAGTCACAATGGATGTTTAGTAAAAACCATTACAAAAAACCGTTGCAAATTTTTAAAAACCGTCACAATGGATGTTTAGTATAACCATTACATTGGATGTTTAGTAATAACCATTATATTGGATGTTTTAGTAAAAACAGTCACAATGGATGTTTAGTAAAAACCATTACAAAAAACCGTTGCAAATTTTTAAAAACCGTCACAATGGATGTTTAGTATAACCATTACATTGGATGTTTAGTAAAAGCCGTCACAATGGATGTTTAGTAAAAATCGTCACAATGGATGTTTTTAAAAACCATCACATTAGATGTTTTTAGTAAAAGCCGTCACAATGGATGTTTAGTAAAAACCGTCACAATGGATGTTTAGTAAAAATGTTTTAAAAAACCGTCACATCTGGATGTTTAGTAAAAACCGTCGCGTAAAAACCATTGCATTGGATGTTTGGTAAAAACCGTCAGAATGGATGTTTTTAAAAACCGTCACAATGGATGTTTAGTATAACCATTACATTGGATGTTTAGTAAAAGCCGTCACAATGGATGTTTAGTAAAAGCCGTCACAATGGATGTTTAGTAAAAGCCGTCACAATGGATGTTTAGTAAAAACCGTCACAATGGATGTTTAGTATAACCATTACATTGGATGTTTAGTAAAAACCTTTACAATGGATGCTTAGTAAAAACCATTACAAAAAACCGTTGCAAATTTTTAAAAACCGTCACAATGGATGTTTAGTATAACCATTACATTGGATGTTTAGTAAAAGCCGTCACAATGGATGTTTAGTATAACCATTGCATTGGATGTTTGGTAAAAACCGTCAGAATGGATGTTTTTAAAAACCGTCACAATGGATGTTTAGTATAACCATTACATTGGATGTTTAGTAAAAGCCGTCACAATGGATGTTTAGTAAAAGCCATTGCATTGGATGTTTAGTAAAAGACGTCACAATGGTTGTTTAGTAAAAACCGTCACAATGGATGTTTAGTATAACCATTACATTGGATGTTTAGTAAAAACCTTTACAATGGATGCTTAGTAAAAACCATTACAAAAAACCGTTGCAAATTTTTAAAAACCGTCACAATGGATGTTTAGTATAACCATTACATTGGATGTTTAGTAAAAGCCGTCACAATGGATGTTTAGTAAAAACCGTCACAATGGATGTTTAGTAAAAGCCGTCACAATGGATGTTTAGTAATAACCATTATATTGGATGTTTTAATAAAAACAGTCACAATGGATGTTTAGTAAAAACAGTCACAATGGATGTTTAGTAATAACCGTCACAATGGATGTTTAGTGTTTAGTAAAAATGTTTTAAAAAACCGTCACATCTGGATGTTTAGTAAAAACTGTCGCATAAAAACCATTGCATTGGATGTTTGGTAAAAACCGTCAGAATGGATGTTTTTAAAAACCGTCACAATGGATGTTTAGTATAACCATTACATGGGATGTTTAGTAAAAGCCGTCACAATGGATGTTTAGTAAAAGCCGTCACAATGGATGTTTAGTAAAAACCGTCACAATGGATGTTTAGTAAAAACCGTCACAATGGATGTTTGGTAAAAACCGTCAGAATGGATGTTTTTTAAAGCGTCACAATGGATGTTTAGTATAACCATTACATTGGATGTTTAGTAAAAATCGTCACAATGGATGTTTTTAAAAACCATCACATTAGATGTTTTTAGTAAAAGCCGTCACAATGGATGTTTAGTAAAAACCGTCACAATGGATGTTTAGTAAAAATGTTTTAAAAAACCGTCACATCTGGATGTTTAGTAAAAACCGTCGCGTAAAAACCATTGCATTGGATGTTTGGTAAAAACCGTCAGAATGGATGTTTTTAAAAACCGTCACAATGGATGTTTTTAAAAACCATCACATTAGATGTTTTTAGTAAAAGCCGTCACAATGGATGTTTAGTAAAAACCGTCAAAATGGATGTTTAGTATAACCATTACATTGGATGTTTAGTAAAAACCTTTACATTGGATGTTTAGTAATAACCATTATATTGGATGTTTTAGTAAAAACCGTCGCGTAAAAACCATTGCATTGGATGTTTGGTAAAAACCGTCAGAATGGATGTTTTTAAAAACCGTCAAAATGGATGTTTAGTATAACCATTACATTGGATGTTTAGTATAACCATTACATTGGATGTTTAGTAAAAGCCGTCACAATGGATGTTTAGTAAAAATCGTCACAATGGATGTTTTTAAAAACCATCACATTAGATGTTTTTAGTAAAAGCCGTCACAATGGATGTTTAGTAAAAACCGTCACAATGGATGTTTAGTAAAAATGTTTTAAAAAACCGTCACATCTGGATGTTTAGTAAAAACTGTCGCGTAAAACCCATTGCATTGGATGTTTGGTAAAAACCTTTACAATGGATGTTTAGTAATAACCATTATATTGGATGTTTTAGTAAAAACAGTCACAATGGATGTTTAGTAAAAACCATTACAAAAAACCGTTGCAAATTTTTAAAAACCGTCACAATGGATGTTTAGTATAACCATTACATTGGATGTTTAGTAAAAGCCGTCACAATGGATGTTTAGTAAAAATCGTCACAATGGATGTTTTTAAAAACCATCACATTAGATGTTTTTAGTAAAAGCCGTCACAATGGATGTTTAGTAAAAACCGTCACAATGGATGTTTAGTAAAAATGTTTTAAAAAACCGTCACATCTGGATGTTTAGTAAAAACCGTCGCGTAAAAACCATTGCATTGGATGTTTGGTAAAAACCGTCAGAATGGATGTTTTTAAAAACCGTCACAATGGATGTTTAGTATAACCATTACATTGGATGTTTAGTAAAAACCTTTACATTGGATGTTTAGTAATAACCATTATATTGGATGTTTTAGTAAAAACAGTCACAATGGATGTTTAGTAAAAACCATTACAAAAAACCGTTGCAAATTTTTAAAAACCGTCACAATGGATGTTTAGTATAACCATTACATTGGATGTTTAGTAAAAGCCGTCACAATGGATGTTTAGTAAAAACCATTGCATTGGATGTTTGGTAAAAACCGTCAGAATGGATGTTTTTAAAAACCGTCACAATGGATGTTTTTAAAAACCATCACATTAGATGTTTTTAGTAAAAGCCGTCACAATGGATGTTTAGTAAAAACCGTCACAATGGATGTTTAGTAAAAATGTTTTAAAAAACCGTCACATCTGGATGTTTAGTAAAAACCGTCGCGTAAAAACCATTGCATTAGATGTTTGGTAAAAACCGTCAGAATGGATGTTTTTAAAAACCGTCACAATGGATGTTTAGTATAACCATTACATTGGATGTTTAGTAAAAACCGTCACAATGGATGTTTCGCAATTTTTGAAAACCGTCACAATGAGTGTTTAAGTAAAAATGTTTTAGTAAAACCGTCACATTTGGATGTTTAGTAAAAACCTTTACATTGGATGTTTAGTAATAACCATTATATTGGATGTTTAGTAAAAACCTTTACATTGGATGTTTAGTAATAACCATTACATTGGATGTTGGTAAAAAGCGTCACATTGGATGTTTAGTAAAAATGTTTTAGTAAAACCGTCGCAATTTTTAAAAACCATTACATTGGATGTTTAGTAAAACCGTCGCAATTTTTAAAAACCATTACATTGGATGTTTAGTAAAAACCGTCGCATTTTTTAAAAACCATTACATTGGATGTTTGGTAAAAACCGTCACATTGGATGTTTAGTAAAAATGTTTTAGTAAAACCGTCGCAATTTTTAAAAAACCAAATGTAACAATATTGGTATCGTCCAATAGATTTTGATTGGCTCTATTAGTATTCCAAATTTCATAAAATTTGACAAAGTTTTACCAAAATTAGGACTGCTAAAGGGAAAAATAAAATTCATTTTGACCATTTTTCTTAAAACTTAATTAATCGGATGGTACCATAATTATTGAATTTAGTTATTTTGAGCAAAGTTTTGACGAACTATGTTCGGAAAATGTGAAAAATGGGGGATTTAGAATTTACGAAGTGACCTAGCACCATACCCACGTATACATAAATATTTTTTATCATCTGTTTCACCATTTAAAGCACCGAACAATTCTGTTTTGGGGGTAATTGCGCACAAAATACTTCCTTATCTCATTGTACACGTTTATGAAAATGCCAACTGCAGCCACAACGGCCCAACAGTGCCAAGGGATGGGCGCACCTCCGAGAAAAGTGTTCAGACCTAATTGATTAAAACTTCATTAATTAGAAAATTTATTTATTTACAAATTGATACCAAAAATTCATTTTGGTAAAATTCAAATAAAGAAATTGAATTGTTGAAATTAGTTTAACGTACCGGGCATATACACAAAGCAATTGATCAATGCCAATTCGACGAGCAAAGCCAACAGAAGCGCTTTGTTGGAGAGAAAGCCGTGCCGAAACAACGACACTCGGCGAGTCCGTGCACTCAAAATGTTGAAGAATTGGCCAAAAACGATTCCCATTTGCCAAGCACTGCATGCCTGTCGCCCAATGTCCAGCTGCTGCTCCACAGAGAATGACTTGCCATTGCTGAATTAGTTCCTTGGCATTTGGCCAACTTTTGGTTGCCCTTTGGCCCACCTGAAAAAGGTCGCCCCGTCCGTCTTCCAACTTGTCAAGGCGGACATCCATAAATCGCTAATTGAGATGCCGTGATGCCAGAACACGCAACAATATGCCAAAAAACAGCCCAATGATTGGATTTGGCCCGTGTAGGCATACGCTACAGAAAAGAATTGTTGTCCACTCTTTAGCTATTTAAATGTGCCCGCCTCTTTACAATATGCCAACAAAGTGTTGGAGATGAGCACTTTGTTCATTGCCCGCGGCGGACGGGCCATCACATCGCCCTCGGCAAGTTCACGAGACAACGAAACGCCCGGCAGAATTTCGGTGCACAAGTCAATGGACAGAATCTGTGTGCATAAAAGGGACATTGTTCCATCTTTGAGAAATGTTGCGCCACCTGCAAAGCGGTAATGCCCGGCGGAAAGCCGAAACAAAAGTTGATGATCACAGGCCACACTTCGGGGAAGGAGTGCGGCATTGTGTAGGCCAACAACTTTTTGATGTTTTCATACATCACCCGTCCCTCCTCAACGGCACGGACAATGGACGAAAAGTTGTCGTCCACCAGCACAATGTCTGCCGCCTGTTTGGCCACTTCGCTGCCTAAGAACGCATTATATTTTGCTTCATGTAATTTTGTACCATACCTGAACAAGGGGGGGGGGGGCTCAGGGGGGGGTCTCTTAGTCGATCGTAAGAAGTTGGGTTTTGAATAAAAAACCTTAAAAATGGCATTTTATGCTAATTTCGTCAGCAAAATTGACATTAAATTTTCAAAATTTTCCCCGGTGGCGCCTGTCGGCACCACCGGCCCCTTTTTTTTACCGTAGGGTTTCTCAAAATTTATTCCAAAACTTCAACATTTTTAGGTCAAAATCTGTTACCACAAAAGCACTAGTTTTCAAAATTTTCCCCGGCGGCGACACCGCCGCCCCAGTGCTGTTCGGGACCAAGAATTTTTCGGGACTCGGGATCGGGATCGGGACTAGACACCGGGACTCGAGACCATTTCGGGACCGGTACTTCATAAGCCAATTTTTGGGGGTGTTTTTGAAAAATTTTGAAGAAGAAAATTTGGTTCTTTTCTGTTTTATGACCCCCCCCCCCCCGAAACTTTCAAATAAAAAGTCGTTTCTAGGGTAATTTGGGGCGCTGATCACGAATATGACCTTAGTTTTCCAAAATTCCGGCTCCCGAACCCGAATTCGAACAAAAAACCGACACTCATAATTCGAGTACAAAACATATTTTAGGGGGTTTTGGGGTCGCTGTTCACGATTCCGGCCAGGGTTGCCGCGGGTTACCCGAAACCCGATACGCGGTATTTATGCCGACCCGAAACCCGATTGTCGGTTTTTTGTTCGAATTCGGGTTCGGGAGTCGGAATTTTGGAAAACTAAGGTCATATTCGTGATCAGCGCCCCAAATTACCCTAGAAACGACTTTTTATTTGAAAGTTTCGATTTTCTTTTTTTCCTTAACACTTTCTGGTCCATAAGTCAATCTTTAGGGGTGTAAAAAAGTCCCGAAAACCGGGACTAAAACACCGGTTTTCGGGACCGGGACTCCCGAACAGCACTGCGCCGTTCCCCCCCCCCCCCCGTCCACTAAAAAATGTTTTTTTTTAATTCTGGCAAAAAACGCGTTTTGTATTTTTCAGCTTATTTTGATTTTTTTGTTTTAAAAGGGGTGAAGCAAGGGGAAGAGGGAGAAGAATAAAAAGGAAAAGCGCGTCGCAAAAAAAAAAAGTGACTTGAAAAGCAAAAAAAAAAAAAAAAAAAGGTCTTCAACAAGGAAAAAAATTGTAAAAATGGTCGATCGTAATGCAAAAGGGCTCCGACCCCCCTCATGGGGGGGGGGGGGGGGTCAAAGTCGATCGTAAGACCCCTTCACTGACCACCCCCCCCCCTTGTGCAGGTATGTTTTGTGCCATTTTGTACCTGAACCCATAGAAATGCCAATGTCCGCCCTTTTCAGTGCGGGTGCATCGTTTACACCGTCACCCTAATTAATTATAATTAAAAACCCATTTAAAAGGATTTTCTCTTTTTACAGTCATTGCGATGAGTTGTCCGCGCCGTTGGCACTGCTCAACAATCATCAGCTTTTGCTCTGGTGTCGTACGCGCAAAAACGACCGATTCCTTTTTGATCAGTGCGTCCCATTCGGTCGGACTCAGCCGAGAAATTCGCTCCCCGTGAATGATCTTCAAAAGCGGCGAATGACATTGAAAAACATAAAATATCTCCCCCAATTATTCATTTTCAAAATTGCCTCATATTCCTTCTCCGTTTCGCTCAATGGCAATTCCGAGCTCAGCGTTTTCATCATCATTTTGGGCACACAAAGTGCCAACTGCTGATGCGAAACGAACGATTGAGATTTTCTCAGAATTTTAGGCGAAATTCTGCAGAATTATTAAAATGAGTATTAAAATGCAAATAAATTCTTTTGTGTTAACCTATGAAAAAACATTAAATGGTCGTCCATTTAAAATTATTTTTTAAAATAAAAAAAGTGTTTTGTCAATTTTACTTACTGTCCATTTGAGTGTGCTTGATCAGTGATTTTCCGATTGTCATCAATAAGTCCAATTTGTCGTGCAATGGCTGTTGCTGTTAGGTGATGGTCACCGGTCACCATGAACACCTTAAAATGGGCACATTATCCATGGGATTCGTTTTTAGGATGCCAAGGGGTCGTATTTCCACTAATTAACCTTAATGCCGGCATATTTGCAATGTTTGATTGCCTCGAAAGTGTCGTCACGGGGCGGGTCCATGATGGAGCACATTCCCAGGAAGGTCAGTTCCTCCAATGGCACATTGCCTTCGTCCAAGTCGAAAATTGTGTCGCTATAGAAAAGGCAATCACAACATGGCATTCCAACTTCAATATTCACCGTGGCATATCAAATATTTTTGTGGCAAATCCGATCACGCGATTGCCTCCTTCCGCAAAGCGCGTGTACGCGTCCTCGAACTGTTTAAACTCCTCGTTGTTCAGCTTCTGCTGATGCCCATGCTCATCAACATAAGTGGAGCACATGTGCGACAGAATCTCCGAAGCGCCCTTCATCAGCAATTTGTACTGCTTCAGCCCGTTGGCTTTGTCATCGGACAATTGCGAAATGACCAAATGCCATTTGCGCTTCGAGTTGAATGGCACTTCGAAAATGATCTGAAAAGGCATGGCGTCCAATTTGCCAAATGGTCGCCCTTTTCTCACGTTGTGTTTTGCGCGTGTCTCTTCCACGTCGATCAGCTCATTAACGTAATTGAGCATGGCCACTTCCGAGGGCGAACCCATGGCCTTCCTTTTGGCACGACCCGTCGTGGTGGTGTCCTGTCTGTGAATGGTGCCGCCAATCATCGAAATGCTGCGCGAGAATTTTTGTGCCACCGAAAATTTTGGCCCAACGGGAGAAGCACCAAGTTCAACATCACTTGAAAAAAGGGAAAGTAGTGAAGGAAATATAAAACTATGAGAAGTAAATTTAAACAGTATTGGGTCGTCTCTAATTCCGCCTTTTTTACTGATTCTGACAAAAAATTCGTCATATTCGTCATAATTTTACTCAAAGCAACCAAATAAAAATCATATTAATGGATATTTTTTGAAAACTACCAATAATATAGCTAATCAAGATCTGACTGATGACATTATTTCATTTGGTTCCGTTTGAGAAAAATATAACGAATTTTTGTCGGAAAATACGCAAAAATTATTAAATTTTTGGCAAGGCATTTATTAATTATTTTTAAATTTGGTAATTTTTTACTTTAAAAAATGTTTTAGTTTTTTTAAATGTTTAACATTACTCTTCATCGGGTCGGTCCGCGTCAGAAGCAATCCGTCCCGCCCTTTTTGTGCTGATCTCATTTAAACTTGCCGAATTGCACACCGCCATACATTCAAAAATTTCCCGAAGAGGAGAGCAATAATTGGAAAAGGATTTAATCGTCGTCACTGTTTCGTCAATTTTTTCGGGTTTTCCTTAAAATTACAATTAAATTTTCCTTTTTTTTCATATTGCGCAAATTAAATTTATCCTTCACATTGATACAACAAATTTGATACCCAAAACCGACTTAACAGCAGCATATCATTCACCTTTGATAAATTTGTTGCAGTGCCAAAGTGCGGTGACGTGCATTTCGTTTTTGGTCAATGTGCCCGTTTTGTCCGATGCGATTATGGCCACTTGGCCAAGTGCCTCGCAAATGTCCAACCGTTTGACGTACACATTTCTGCTGGCCAAGCGACGCGCGATGACCGTCAAAATGGAAGTGACAGTTGCGGGTAAACCACAGGGCACCTAATGATAAAATGGCCGGCTTAAAGAGCCAAAATGCCAAAAATAACAGGCAGTGCCACCACCGACCATTCCAATGGCACAGACGAGGAAACCGTTGGACAGCAAATGGACCACATTGGTCCACCGGCGCACAAATCCGCCCGCGACGAACACAACTAAGGCAGTGCCGCAAGCCAAAACGATGAGAAACTTGACATATTTGCGGATTTGCATTTCGAGCCGACTTTCGTTGGACTGTTGGCCGGTAGTCAAATGGGCAATTTGGCCGATCACTGTTTGGGCAGCAACGCGAATCACTGCAAAAGAAATTGAAAGGACAAAATAAGCAATAATAAAAAAAGGCCAACTGAAGGGAGGGGGGGGGGACTAAATAGGCCAAGTGAATTAGTTAATTAATTAAAATAATAGTCAAAAAGTAAATTAGAAAAACAGAGGGAAGGGGGAAGAGGAGGTGTTCATAACAAATAAAATCAAAGTGCGTCCACCAATTGCAATTGCGTCGCCTTCCACACAAAGAGAACCGTTGAATGCCACGTTCCGGGCCTCGAACACGGACACGGACTCGGCCACTTCCTCCGCCTGGTACTCAATTGGCTCCGACTCGCCCGTGATTGAGGAGGACTCCAACTTCAGCTCCGAACAGTGCAAAACTCTTAATAATATTTAATTTGGAATTATCTCATCTTCTATTCATTATAACATCATTTATTTTTATTTTAAATTTCCTCTTTTTTATTATTTGTGACTCACCGACAGTCCGCTGGCACTCTGTTCCCCGCCCGAATTCGGATTATGTCACCGACAACGAGTTGCTGTGTCTCAATGCTCCGCTCCACTCCGTCGCGCATCACCACGCACGAAGACGGGAGCAACTTTTGGAAGCCGCGAACAACCAATAAATAATAACACATTTAAAAAATACTTTTTAATTTATTTTCACTAACTTTTCTTGCACGAAGCTCCTCGAGCCATGTCAAAACACACATTACGGTAATCATACCGTACAGAATCAGTGTGATGTAAAGGTTGATCATGTCACTTGACAATTTTAAAATGATCATTGCCCATAAAAGAGATTTTGATATTTTACGAAGTGTCCAAAAAGAATTGGAGCAGCGAAAGGGTGGCGGCGCCGATAAGCAATGCCCACAGCAAATTCCAAAACTGGCGGATCAGCAGCTCGACACTGCTCATCTCCTTGGGCGCCGGCAGAACGTTGGGGCCGTTCCGCTGCAGGAAAAGCTGTGCCTTTTCCGCACAAATGCCACGACTGCGGCGCACGTCGGCCGCGTCAATGGACGAGTCGGGGAAATTCTCTTGCAATTGCACAATGTCCCAAGTGTGCTCACAGAAGGCACTGAAGAGGGGGGGGGAGAGGTTCAGGGTTGCGATTTTACCACTATTTAGTGCCATTTGCCACTATTTTTAAAATTGCCACTATTTAAGGGTTTTGAATTTTATTTCATTTTTATATACAAAATGACAAATTTTTAAAGTTTATTCTTTCTTTTTTTTTACTATTTTTAACAAAAAAATTAAAAAAAAATGAGAACTTTTACATAATTTTTCTCTAAAATTTTATTCACTTTGTCAAAATTTCCCCGGCGGCGCCTGTCGGTACCGCCGGCCCACATTAGCATAAATTTGAGTTAATTTTAAGATCGCAGCAAAAAAAAATTGGGCAAAATGCAACTCAGATTTTGATTGTTCCTGTGCTTATGAATTGTTCTTTTTCGTCTCTGATTTGCTTCAATAAGTAAAAGGGAGTGAAAAAAGACAATATTTGCTAAAAATTTTATTCTTTTTTAATAAGTTTTTGGCAAAAAAAAATATGCCACTTTTTTGCCACAATTTTTAAATTTTGCCATTATTTGCCACTTATTTAAGCTCGGCGCCACAATTTGGACTATCGAGATCGCATCTCTGGGTGGGTTGCACAATAAAAATTCTTTGATAATATATTTTTTATGTTTATTAAATATTTTTAGAATTTTTAAATCACTTTCCCCCCCCCCCCCTCCCTCGTCGCGTCTTTCCGTTTTTCTCACCCGCTTAGCCCTTTCTGCCGCATGCTCCACGTGCGTGACAATCGCATTGAGCCGCTTCGGCTGAACTTTTTGCCATGCTTTGGCATCGCTCTTTCACCCAAACAGCACAGAAGCCACGAATCGACAAAGCCGCGTTTTGGCGGCGCTGTTTTTGTTGACGGAATATTTTCAGTTTTTGCTTTCTCTTCGACGGCATAATTAACGGAAGAAAATTTATTTCTGTCGACCGCGGAAGGCGCAGAGGCAATTTTATTGGTGGACATTCCTATGAAAAGGACAGAACAGTGGGCTATTTATTTTTGAGAGTATTGGGAAGAGAATTTTTTTAAATTAAATGCGATTTTCTCACAAATTTTTTACTAAATAAAAAAAATGGCAATTAATTCATTTTTAAGTAAATGAAAGGCAATAAAAAGTTTTGTATTTTTGTGTTCCCGCTGCCGATCATCGCCATTCTGTTCTTCTCAATCATTTTCATCAACTCAATAATCATCGTCAGTCTCGACTCGATCGACGACTGTACAACACAAAATGAAGGGCGGGGGGGGGGGGAAAGAAAGTGGGCAATTAACGAATGGTGAGAGATGCGATCACAAAAAAATATCAGAAAATGAGCGCTCAAAATTCGGCAATAATTTATTGTCAATTTTTGACATTCATCGGGCAATTCCAAATGGTGATGGGCGACTGTTTTGTTTACTTATTTATTTTTGTGAACCTTTTAAAAAAGTTAACGAATTCGTCTATGTTCGGGCAGGGAAGAATTTGCCATTGATTAACCGACGCCAAAGGGCAAAGAAAAAATATTAATTAATTGCTTAGTAATTAGTAATGATTAATTGTATGGTGGAACAATTTGTCATCAGTCGCAAAGTTCAATGACAAAGGTGGCAATTAAATGAACTCAAAGGTTTTATCATCTTAAACCCGTCAAATAACGTGACAGAACAAATAAAGTCTCAAGTAGTGGGCGCAAATGCGATTTTTCGGTATCGGAATAGGTAAAAATTTTACCGACCCGAAAAAATTGGTAAATTTCGGTAAAAAACGGTAAATTAAAAAAAAACATAAATATTATTCAAAAATTATTTTACAATACATAAAAGTGAGTATTTAATTAACAAGATAAAATTTCAGCTGTGTATTTAACTGCGGTCCTCGGTAGTGAGATTATTGGGTGAAAATAAGGAAAGATTTTTTAATTTATTTTACTGAAATTTCTCGATTTTTAAGATATTATATAAAGAATTTAATTTTTCAATCAAATTATGGCTGTTAACTGATTTTCTTACAATTGATTTTTAAAAAATGGGGTTTTCATGCCACCAATGTTGCAGCTCATTTTTATTTTTAATATACAATTGACAAAAAATAGATTTAAAAAATTATTAATTTCGTTTCGTTTCGAAAATTTCGGGTTTTTTGCGTTTCAATTTCAAATTTCGACTTTCGAAAAAACTTTAATTCGTTTCGATTTCGTTTCGGGTCTTTCGTTGAGTTTCGCCCAGCCCTGGTGGGGAAAGATCGGGTAGAGATGAAGAGTAAAAAATCAAATAAACAAATTTTCAAAAGCTCTTATTTTTGACACTAACTTATATTGACATGCGACCCCTAGTTTAAGGTGAAACGAAAGAAAAAAAAGTAAGCCCCAAAACTATGTTGGTCAAATTTACAAAAATTTCAAACGAATTGAGTATAGAGCCCCTCTGAGTTTGGCGTCACATGGAAATTATTGAAATTGAACGAAGATTGCATAGTTTTTCTTTATAAAAATTATTTAAAATTGAGATTAAAACCGAGTAACCATGGACAAATTTAGCCGGGTAAGGAGCAGTAATCGGGAATTAAAGCCGGATATAATTTATAAATTAAAAATCCTATTCCCGGACTCCTGCTGCGAAGCCTAATATCCGGGTCAGCATAGGATCCCGAAAAATCTTGACAGGGGCCAGTCCAGTTCCGGTTTCTATGCATTAATTACATTTCTAATTGCGTTACCATGGGTATTGATTGGAAAAAAGTCATAACTTTTTTCAGAAGCAACAAAATTAAATGCTATTTTATAATCCTGTAGCTATAATTAGCCCTATTAATATAATAAATTTCAAAAATTTTATTAAGCTTCAATAAAATTACCCACGATGGCGGCTTTACAAAATTTAATTTTTAATTATCTAAATTTTTTTTTTTATTAAAATGAAAGAAAAAAGAAAATATAATTATATTTTGAATGAATGTTTAAAAAATAAATTCGCTTCAGCCTTGTTTAATTGAGCAGCTTCTTCAAACAATTCATTCAAACAGCTCTGAAGCGAAAAGAATTTTTAAGGAGAAAAAAATAAAAAAATAAATTTAAATATTTAAATTTAGCAACATTTAATTTTTTATTAATTTAAATGTTTTTACCTCACAGTTTTCATCGTCAATTTGGAGTAACTCCAAAATATGCTCAAAATTCTTTTTGGCCATGACTAAATTTTATTTTATTTTTTATTAAGTTATATTATTTGAATAAATATTTATTGTTACTTTACCAACTTTCGTTTTACCTTTGCTTTTGCCTTCCCAATTCACCACAATTTCCATTCCCAATTTTCTGACCACACTTTGTTCGACTTCATTTCTTTTTTGTTTATTGTGCATTTCAACCGTTACAAAATTTAAAAATAAAAGCAAAAAACATTTTATCAACATTAGTAGGAATAAATGAATTATATATATATAAATTATATTTTTGTTTGTCAAAAGTCACATATTTTAGAAAAAAAATGTTCAAAAAAGTCAATTTTATTGATTTATTTAATTGTTTACAACCAAAAAATAAGTCTTTGGCGTTATAAATAATTTTTATAAAAATTATATGAAAAATAAAATAAAAATTTGTAGCAAACCCAAAAATGCACCACAAAGGGATGACCGTTTTGTTCCTTTTTTCCTTATGGTATTGGACAATTGTACAACTTCAGCCCTCAGATGAAGAAGTAATTAGTTTTTTATTTGTTATTATAAATTTAAAAACAATATTTGCAAAAGAAAGAGGCAGCGATGCAGCGAATTGTGAACATTGCGCGAAAATTGGACGGCGAAGAAAACGCAATGGCACAGCGACAAAAGGCAGGCGGACGGGGCGGGGAAAGGCATTCCTTAGGCAGGTCAAAGATCAAAAAAAAATTGGGACCAAAAAGGTTGAAAAAATTGCCATAATTCTTGAAAAATTTTATGCATTTTTTTTAAATTTAGCAAACTAACAGAAACAAGTAAGAATTATCGAAAGATACTAAGTTTGTTTTGCTTCTGAGCAAAGTTATGTGAAGATTTAGTCGAAAATTCAGTAAAAATGCAATGGTGGCGCAATTTAACTAACGCGCGCCAGCATCAGTCTAAATAACCATAGAAGGAACAAGTGTTTTTTTTTGAAGAGTTATGCCAACCGGGAATTTGAAATGCCAACATCGCTTAGTGAGCATCACAAGCATCACCACCACCACCACAATTTGCACCATGAGAATGGGAAATCGAACAGAGGCAATAGGCCGAGAGAAAGGCACAACAAATCAAAGGCAAAAGTTGACGAATTGAATTATTCAGTTTATAAAAGTGCTCATCATTTCGATTTTGAAAACCCATTTTTGTGCCTTCAAAATCATCATTTTACCCCAACAACCAAAATTTCTAATTGGACAAAGGGTTTCACTTTGAATTAACAAAAAAATAATGAAAAATAATTTTAAAAAATATATTTTTTCTGAAAAATTAAAAATGATAAAAAAATTGGTACCAAAATAAATTTTTTCTGGGTATATTTCTTAAACTTTTTATTTGGTAAAGTCCGCTACAGCAGAGGCGTCGACGGGAGGACTTTTTTTAAATTAATCATCAAGAAGATAGACACTTTAAAGGAGGATTTGTTTATAAAAAATCTAAAGATAAGAAAAAAACTATTTTTTAAAAGTCCCGCAAATCTCATTATTATTTTTTCACCAGAAAATGACTAAACCTCAATATTAATAAATTATCGTTTTCCATTTTATTTGCCATATTAAAAAAAAAAAAATAATTACTCGAAATTTAAAATGTTTATTTTTAGAAAAAATCTGTGAAAAATAAAAATGAAAAGAAAAAAAGGCTAAAAGAAAAAGCTAAAGAAATAGCGCAAAACGCACTTTCGGCAGCATTAGACAAAGTGAAATTGGAGAAAAGTAAAGAGAGAAAAGCACTGAAAAAAGCATTGTTAAAAGAGATGGAAAAAGAAGAAAAGGAAGAAATAGAAAGGGACAAAAAGAAAGAGACAAAAAGGAAAGAAAAGGGGGAAAGAGAAAAAGGGGAAAAAGGGCAAAGAGAAAAAGAGGAAAAGAAAGAGACAAAAAGGAAAGAAAAAGAGAAAAGGGAGGAGAGTGAGCAGCAGGTAATTATTCATATCCATCCTTAATCAAAAAAAGCATTAATTAAGAAAAGCAATTCAACGAATTCCGGCGAAAAAGTTGATCAAAGAAAAGTCGGAACAAAGCAACGAGGCAAAAATAATATTTAAATATTTATATTTTCTATTGTGTGTAAACGTTTCTAAAATATATAAATATTTTATTTATTTATTACTTTTTTCATTTGTTTTATGCTTTTTTGCCATCATTATGCACGGCATTCATTGGCCACCGGCAAAAGAAAGTCAAAAAATTTCTTCGCTTCACATAAAAACAAAAAAAGATGTGCTCAATTTGGTCAGAATAAATGACTTTAATTTAATTTGGCAAATTTTTGGCACTGCCATCCATTAAGCTGTGGACTTCGGTGGCACTTGCACGCGAAAAACTCGCACTTGGAAAGGCAGACGGAGCAGCAGCCAAATGCTTGTTGAGATTTTTGGCACGAACTGTGGGAGGAGCATTTGCACCGTTTGCCGAAAGTAAAAAATAAATTACATAAACCATTTATATATTTGCCTTCAGGTGATAAACATTCCAAACATTTTCTGCGCGAATTTCGCTCCCACCAATTGGTCTTTCTCTCGGGCGGTTACCATCGTTTTTGGCGTTCACGGGGTGCCAAATTTAAAGGAAATAAATGGTCATTTTGGCACATTTAGGAGGCCTCAAGCATTTCTATCAAGCGGAAAAAAGAATAAAGCCTATTTTTGTGAATCGATCATCATAATTTTGAAAAATATCACTTTTAATTATAATAAAAAAACATTAATTGTTGCATAATTTCAACCATGGAGAAAATTCGACAGTAAATAATTTAAAAAGACAAAAAAAAATTTCAGAATGAAATATCGATTCGGAACAGTTTCGGATTTCTCTGTGCATTTATCGACCGGCTTTGGCATTACGTAACATTTAATTAAATAATTGAAATACTTCCGATTATCATTACATCATTTGGTTAAATGACGTAAAAAATAATAATGTTAGCAAAAACAAAAACGTTTTACGCATATAAATTGACTTTTAGCAAAAAAAAAAAGAAAAAGAAATGAGAAAACATTTTTTAGTTAATTATTACGATGTCTTCCATTTTTATATAAGAGAAATCGCAAAATAAATAAAAAATATTTATAAAAAAAGACAAAAATTTATTAAAAAAGAACAAAGCAAATAAAAAACTTTTAAGCACCAAAATAAACCTCGGTGGTGCCAAAAGGCGCCACTGGAAGATTTTGAAAAATTTTGATTATTTGTTAACAGCTTTTCCTTATTTTGAAAAATTTTAAATGGAATGAGTGTTCGGTACTGCCGATAGGCATCGCTGGAAAATTTTTTTAAATATTAATTAAATTGTTTAAAATTTTTAAAAAACAAATAAGTTTTCTACTTTCTTAGTTTTTACCTCAAAGTAAGAAAGAAGGGCAAAATAAGGATTTTAAACTCAAATAAGGTAAAATTTTCTTTCCTCTAAAAGCTTTAAACCAATATTTTTTGTGCTTATCTCAGCATTTTGAGTTCGTAGAAAAAAATGATACAATCTAAAATAAAGCTTTATTTATTAAAAATTAAGGATTAATAAAACATGAAAAAGTTTTTCTTTATATTTTCAAACATTTTAATTTATTCATTTTCAATCTTTGCGTTTGTTGTCCCTAAAAAATTCGTAAAATGGGAAAAGTGGAAAACCTTATGCCAAGAAGAAATTACCAAAATAAAAAAAGAATCGATCCAAGGTATTTTTGAAAAGTAAGTTAAAATGATAAGATAAAATAAAAAACATTTTCATGATTTAAAAATATATTTTAATGGAAGAAAAGTAAAAAATAGGTTTTATTCAAACTGTAATAATTAATTTGTTAACAGAACATCAATTAAAGCAAACGGATGATCATTTGCAGAAATTGACGGACTATTTGCAAGAATTGGAATGGTTTGTGCACATATTTCCAATCAACCAACTGTGGGCGAAGTGCAATCGACGCCTGGGGGAGCCATCGAAGCGTGCCATCCGCTTTTGCAAGCAGTTCAGTAAATGAAAAACGAATAGGGAACGGGAAATGGACCAAGTTCAGGACACGGAAAGCTCTTCAACTTTAAGGGCATAAGTCTTTTCCTTGTCCCAACCCACAAATTAGTGATGGACTGCAAATCTGAGGGGTTTTTTTTGCCCCTTTAGTGACGTCGAAGCAATGACGAAAATGCGGTCAATAATTGGCGAATTTGGCAAACAGTTTGGCACTTTGGTGGTCGAAGTTGAGGCACATTTGCTTGGTAATGCGGACAGCAAAGACAGAAGTGAAATGGAAGAACAATTGGACAAAATAATCGCCTTTATGGAGAAAAATGAAACACTTGGTGAAGTGAAATATTTCAAAATGGCAAAAAACGAATTGAAAGCCGAAAAAAATGACGAAGCGATGGCCAAAAGAAAGATGCAAAAATGCATAATGGAGGCAAAACTGAGCATTTTGGAAAGGGAATTGGCAACCAAAAAAGAATTGTTCCAAAATACTGACATTTACAACACCGAAATGGTCGCTTTTATGTCCGATTTCCATTTGGAATTACGGCAAATTGGACGAGTCAATTGCCATTGGACAAATGACGCAGACACAATGCCGGTAAAACTTAAGCAAAAAGTTAAATCAAATTAAAAATGATTATTCTTCCCATTATGAAGGACTATTTGAAAAAAGCGGAAAATTTGTTCCGATTGGCAAACGAAGTGACCAAACCGTTGAAGGAGAATGTGGGAAAACTTCTTGAAGTATTAATTAGGCAGCTGCAAGAGATCACTTATGATCTAATCACCTTAATTGACAACAAAGAGAATGACGAGGACTTTGATAGCAAAATGGAGGAAAAAGCCATCAGAATCAAAGAGTTTGGGGAAGAAGTGATAGAAATTGCGCAATTAATTGGCATGCCAAAATTGGTAAAGATTCGCAAAAGGGTGAAAGAAATGGAAGAAGCGGCCAACGAATTGGAGCTAAACCCGTGGAGAACCAGCAAAGTGATTGACAAAATTATGCAACTGCGAACATTGTTAAATGAGAAGAAACATTTGGTGGACCGACCGTACCAACTAAAGGTAAATATGTAAGAATATACTGTAAGAATGTTAGCAAATCCAACCATTTCCATTCAGAGAAGGCGAGTGCGATTAATACATTCTTTCGGGAAGGCATTTGGACAATTTCATTAGGTTTTAAAATGAAACCCGAAAAACATCCATTCGGTTTTATGTTGGGGCCAGTTTTTGGGCCAGATTTTTAGCTTCAGTTCAGGCGCTTCAAAAATGCTGTTTTTTAGTTTTGGGTAAGTTCCGACCGTGAATAGTCCTACTATATTCACAGTAAGTTCAACCGTAATTTCAGTTAGGAAAGGAGACGAATGAAAATATTTAACTTAAAAAGAAAGAAAGAAGTAATGCGATGGAAAAGGGGCAGACAAACAGACAGATCAATTAACTCTCTTCTTTGTCTATTTTCTCTCTCACTCTCTCTCTTTCATACTCTCTTTTTGTTCACTCATTTTTGGCATTTTGTCCGGCATTTTAATGTTAAATGATCTTTTGTAATTTTATCCATTTCCCATTCTTCGTCATTTTCGCGTTTTTCATTCCGTTGTCGCATTATTACCATCCGAACTGTGCAACATTCGCATCACTGCCGGATCACCCTCAAGGCCAAGCAGCCAAAAGGTTTCGAGAACGCCCTTTCCCTTGAAGGGACATTTGGCAATTAGACAATGCTAATAAGGGCAAAGGATTTAAATTCTGAAAACATTTAAGTCATTTAGTGGGAATGAGACTTAGCCCATATTTAAATAAAATAAAAAGGACAAAACCAAATAGTTGCAATACCTTCACTAAAATCTCTCCACGCGCTTGAGTGACGAAACCTCCGAGAACATTGACCAAAAAGTGATTTGTCGTTGTTGAAATGTGAATTCGCATTGCTTAATGGCATTTGATGGTTAAAAACAGCAACTAGCTAATTGCTTAAGTTACGCTTTGAGCTGCTTTCCAGCCGTGCCGCTGTGTTAATTGTGTCGCCGAAAAGACAATAACGGGGCATCGAAAGGCCTTTTAATGTTTGAATTTATTTGAAAAAAATATATTTTAATTATTTTATATTTTATAATTAAGCAAGGCTCCCATATTGATTGAAAGCCTCATTATCCTCCTCTAAAATTCACTGACCAACGACGCCCGCCACGGTGGAACCGGTGTGAATGCCAATACGGAGACGGAGCCGTTCAGTGGGCAAATGGGGAATGGTAAAGCTGCCCAAATTGCGCATGAATGCCAATGACATTTTGGCAACGTGCTGCGCATGTTCGTGCCCATTGCGGTGGGGCAGTCCCGAAACACACAAATAGCCATCCCCTTAAAATGGCAAAAAGATGGCACAAATCATTCAGATATTATTATTATTATTATTTTACTAAATAAAATACTTAAAAACAAATGCAATAATATTCTGCAGTACCAATTGTCTCGACTTTGTACACGTCGAATTCGGCGATGATTGAGTCCAACAGAGTGTAGAGGTTGTTCAGCAGATTGACCACCTTCAAAATTATTATTTTTTCATAAATATGATTTTTAAAAATGATTTTTCGCCTGCAGAGGAGAACATTTTGAAGCGATTGTTGTGAATGAAACGACATCCTAAAAAAGTTAAAACAATTTAAAATATTTTGTTTTTTAGAACTTACCGAGAAGAATACCGTGACGCAATCGAATGTTTCGGGCTCCACCGATTGTCCAAGTTTCAATTTGTCGGCAACTTGTCTTTATTTTTTGGACTTTCAGTTTATTTAATTGAATTGTTTCCCACTTGGGCAACATTCGATAGAGCAGAATGTCCGTCTTCTTCTTCTCCTCCACCAATTCTTTGGTGCGCTCCTCAACTTCCTCCTCCAATGAGCCGGCGTACACTTCGAGCATGTTGAACACGTGGTCCATCAGATTGGTGCTCCTAACGAAAACATTGTTTAATCATTTTATTTAATTATTTTAATCGATCGTTTAAACATTTTATTTAATTATTTTAATCAATTGTTTAATCATTTTATTTAATTATTTTAATCAATTGTTTAATCATTTTATTTAATTATATTTTTCAATAATTTATGTTAATTTGAGCACCTTCCCGTGTTCATCGACTGCAATAGGGCGGTAACCGTTTCCATTTTTGGCCGTTCCGCGCGATTTTCGTCCCAACAGTCTTTGATCAGATGCAGCAGTGCTGGCGACAAGTCCTGGCTGCTCGGCTCCAATTTGGGACGGAATGCCCTTTTTCCGCCAGTTCGGATCATATAGACAAACTCTTTAAAATTAAATATTTCCAATTTTCTTTTTCTTCCCCATTCAATTTGCCCACCTTCAACATTTCCCTTCGCTTCGTCTTGCTCCCAAATTGGCTTCATATTCACAATCAAAAAAAAGAAAAGCATTCAAAAAAGGAATGACATCCAAAAAAAAAGAAAAGAAAATTACTTCAGAAGAAACAATCGCAAAACTGTAAACATCGCCCGATTTGTTGCCCACAAGGTCGTTGTCGCGCAACAATTCGGGCGCTGTCCAGACCAAATCTGAAATTCACTCAAAATGTACGTATATTCTTTCTTATTTTGTCGACCTTTTGGTTCTCTTTTTTCATTTGCTCGAAAGAAACGAAGACCGAACTCGGACAGTTTGACTTGCCATCGGTCGTCGATCAGACAATTGGTCGAACGCAAATTGCCGTGCCATCCTGAGAATTTGTTCGTTGGCTTTTTCGCCAAAATTCTTTTGGCCCCACCAATTTGTGACGCGTGAAGGAAACGCAATCCTTCGGCCACGTCACGTACCAGTGAATAAATGAAGAAGCCGTCCATGGTCAGAGAAGAAGAGCCGGAAATCACATCCTGCAAAGAAAAGCGTGACAATTAAAAAAACACACCCAAAAAAAGAGACCGAAAGTGGGCCACGAGAGCAATAACGCCAAAGGGACAGCAAAGCGGCGCCGTCGATGGAAAGTCCGATGAAACGGTTCACATTTTCACCATCCAAAAGGCGCATCTGAAAGCATTTTGAAAAAATGCAAGAACGCCTTTTCAACTAACGCACTGTTCTCAATTCGGCCATGTCTTGGGGACTCAGTCGGACACCCACTGAAAGGGAAAAATAAATAGAAAAATGAATATTGAAATTTGTTAAACAATTAAACAAAACAAAAAAAAAATTGCCAATCTGACATATTATTTTTTTTTTGGCAAATCGACGAGTTTGTTTCTTGAATAGGAAAGAATGAATGACCCGAATGCTGAACGCCGATCACTCTCTCCCCGTTCATAATGTACACAATGCCATTGAAATTGTGTTTGACTGAAACATGCGAATGGTAAGAGTCGCGCGTGAACTGAGAGGAATTGCTGGACTGGAGAGAGCGCACACTTTCCACCATTTTCTTTAAAATTATTTATTATATTTTTATGGGTTTTATTTTCCTTTTACTCAGCCCATTTCCATATTTTTTCATGAACCCATTTTCTTTGTTTTTGGCTTACTTTTGTGCCCGCCGGCGTCAGAGTGTTATAAGCGATTTGCCAGAGGCGATTCTGCCGTTCCATTTCCTGCGCCTTGGACTGGAACAGCCAGTAAATGCCGAAAGTTATTGAGCCCAGAATGATCAACAACAGACAACCAGCAGCGATCACGTAACCGCGGTATTCAGTGAAGAAGTCCATGTGACAGCTATTGCCGTCGAAGCCGCACAACGGCACGGCCAATGGTTTAACACCGTTTCGGCTCGACCAAATCAGCTTCTCGGATGATGCATTGACCCAGGTGGAATTCTTTTCAAAGTTATTCAATTAATTTTGCCAAGTTTTGGCTCCTCCCCAATCTACAAGTCAATCCCAGAAGTCGTTGGTACTCCACAAATCGAAATCACTGATCCCTGACACAATCCCCAAATTGTTTGTCCCTGACCAACCCATACCCGAAATCGCTATCCCCGAAATTTTGAACCCTAAAGTAATGGGAGGTAAATTTAGTCAAAAGAATCATTCCATCGTTCTTTTTGATTTTCCCCTTCATTTTTCTTGCCCTTCCTCACCACTCCCGCATCGTTCATTTGCTGCCACACATACGAAGTCAGGTCGCCTTTTATGCTCGAATACATTGCGACAAGGTAAATGCAATTTCGGAGCCCATCGGCTCCAATTTTATTTGCGCCCGATAAGCCTTAAAATTTTTAAGTTTAAAATTGAATTTGTTTTCTTTCATTTAACCATCAAAAGACAAATTTGCCACTTGCGAGCGAATTAATTGTCCATTTCGGTAAACGGAGGGAGACATTGAGCCGGTCACTTTGAACGTTTTGGAAAGCGCAATGGCATACAAATAGAAACTGTCGTGGAGCAATGGTGCATAAGAAGAAGCCTGTTATTTAATAATGTATTTGTTTAATTACCGAAATTAGAGATTTTGCCAAAACCTGCTAAAGCATTAATTTTTCAAATTAATCATTTTATAAATTGAAAAAAAATTTTTGAATTAAAATGCTTAACCTACGTCTATTGAAATGTTGTGATTTTACTCTTTTGGAAAAAGAATAGTTTGTTTTCGACCAGAACGAACATCGTTGTGTGGCTTTGTAAAGAAAATGAATGGACCAAAAAATGGGCAATTTTAACGGGAAAAACGCAATTTCGCCAAGCCATGGATGGACCTGCAAGGACTGGTCGCAATCGTTGCAGAAAAAGGGCCATTGAGCGACTTGGCTGATCACTTCCTGATCAAAGGAAGAGCCATTGCCCACTTGACCTGAAGTTGCAACTACAACAGCAACGTTATGGTGCAATGTGCTGTTCTTGGGCCATAACTTTCTTCCTGATCTGTCAATCCCGGCATTTCTGGTATCATTCGAAAGCTTAAACTCTGTTGAAGCTCAACATCAAGTTCAGAAATTTAGAACTCCTAAGTCTGCTTTGTAATTTTTTTTGACACTTGTTTTTCGTGGTGCTGGCGCGTTTCTTAAATTCCGCCACCTATGCGCGTTTCTTAAATCCGCCATTTTAACTGATTTTTTGTATAAATCATGCCATAACTTTCCTCAAACTCCACCATATTAAACAATCATGGTATTGTAAGATAGCCCTTGGATTACTCTATTAGCTTACTAAATTTCAAAAAATTTCATTAAGTTTTTCAAAAGTTTTGGTAATTTTTTCCACTTTTTTACCTATATCCTTTAGAAAAACTTAATGAAATTTTTTGAAATTTAGTAAGCTAATAGAGCAATCCAAGGGCTATCTTACAATACCATGATTGTTTAATATGGTGGAGTTTGAGGAAAGTTATGGCATGATTTATACAAAAAATCAGTTAAAATGGCGGATTTAAGAAACGCGCATAGGTGGCGGAATTTAAGAAACGCACCAGCACCGTTTTTCGTAACTTTCTCACATTATTAATACATTCTTGAGATTTGAAGCTTTCGAATGATACCAAGAAAACAGGGACTGACTGATCAAGAAGAGCGTTATGGCCCAAGAAACCGAGGATGGCTAGTGTTGGACGCGTAAACTGGAACAGAGCCAAGGTAAGAAAGAATTCGCATACTGTATCCATCCCATTACAGTATTGTGAAAAAAAATTAAAAACGCTTTCTGCCTCCCTGACTTATAATTACTTTTAGGTATTTATTTATATAAAAAAAAATTTGTTAAGTCTGCGTTTCGTTGCTACACAAAAAATTTGGTTATTTGGAATTAAAACCAGAGTAGCGAGATGTGATGGTTTTGTAATAATTTTGATGATTTTGAGGAGTCAATGATTTTTGATGGTCTTCGGGATTTTTTGATAAAAATCTTTAAAATGGCCATCTTTAGGTTAAAATCCATTAGCAAATCAGACCAAAATTTCCAAAATTTCCAAAATTTTCCCAGGTGGCGCCTAAAAAAATTTATAGTGAGGTGACCGGCAGGAATGCCATTTTTAATAGAATTTGTTATTGGATTTCCTCTAAAAATTTTTTTTAGAGTTTTAGTTTCTGGCGATGACAGTAGGTTGCCGCAACACCCTTACTGTACAGTTAGTTATACAGTACCTTTATTGAAAATGTCCAACATCAGGTAAAAACTGCGTTGAGCAATTTTGTACGCCGCCGCTTGAACGGTCGGGTTGGGGTCGACCCACCACGGAGTTGCCTTTGAGCCGTCCAAAGAAAAGGAAAATTAAAAGAAAAAACAGGCGCGAAAATAAATTTATAAAAATTATGACAATTAACACTTTCAATACTATCGTCCATGGTGAGTCCGGGGATCAGATAGACTGTAAAATTAAATAGAGAAGCAGTTGGGAAAAACAGGAAATGTGAAATACATACCGTACTCAGCCGAGTCAAGGCCGCCTTGCTGAATTTTTGCAGCAAAATTGCGCAGCTGAACAAAGTCGTCGAAGCAAAGAATGACGACTGTACAAAACGAAAAAAGAAAAGGTTATTACGGTATGAACAAACACAGACTACTGTATAACTGTGAAAGTGATGGGTATCTTCCTGGTATGAGTCACACGATAAACCATTTCATTTCATTTCACTCCGCATACATAGCAAAATGTCGCTTAATTTTATTTCCCTTCACTACTTAACATTTTGTTTATAGTATTCAATTTCTTTGAAACCAATCAATAATAATTTTTGTATTCTTTGTGATCCCGTTGGCCCTTGGGAAAGGCTTTTTTAATAAAATTTACAAAATTTATGGGTATTTTTAAATATTGTGCTTTGTTCTTGTGTTGTGGTTTGTGTGGACTCAAAGTCTGCTACCTCCACGTGGTTGAGTCTGGAAACAGTTAATTTAAAAAAAATAAATTTGATTTTTGTAAATTTATTAACTCTGGCCAAAGCAGACAAGTGAGTGCATATGCTGAGTTGCATATTCACCATAAGATTTTTATTTGCGTAATTGAAATCCCCAAATGTCGGGTTCCCTAAGTGTCTGTCCCAAAATGTCGGATTCCCTAAGTGTCGGTCCTCAAATGTCGGGTTCCCTATGTGTCGGGTCCTCAAATACCGGTCCCCAAATGTCGGGTTCCCTAAGTGTCGGTCCCCAAATGTCGGGTTCCCTAAGTGTCGGTCCCCAAATGTCGGGTTCCCTAAGTGTCTGTCCCAAAATGTCGGATTCCCTAAGTGTCGGTCCTCAAATGTCGGGTTCCCTATGTGTCGGGTCCTCAAATACCGGTCCCCAAATGTCGGGTTCCCTAAGTGTCGGTCTCCAAATGTCGGGTTCCCTAAGTGTCGGTCCTCAAATATCGGTCCCCAAATGTCGGGTTCCATAAGTGTCGGTCCTCAAATGTCGGGTTCCCTAAGTGTCGGTCCCCAAATGTCGGGTTCCCTAAGTGTCGGTCCCCAAATGTCGGGTTCCCTAAGTGTCGGTCCCCAAATGTCGGGTTCCCTAAGTGTCGGTCCCCAAATGTCGGGTTCCCTAAGTGTCGGTCCTCAAATATCGGTCCCCAAATGTCGGGTTCCCTAAGTGTCGGTCCCCAAATGTCGGATCCCCTACGTGTCGGTCCCCAAATGTCGGGTTCCCTAAGTGACGGTCCCCAAATGTCGGGTTCCCTAAGTGTCGGTCCTCAAATATCGGTCCCCAAATGTCGGATTCCCTAAGTGTCGGTCCTCAAATGTCGGGTTCCCTAAGTGTCGGTCCCCAAATGTCGGGTTCCCTATGTGTCGGGTCCTCAAATATCGGTCCCCAAATGTCGGGTTCCCTAAGTGTCGGTCCCCAAATGTCGGGTTCCCTAAGTGTCGGTCCCCAAATGTCGGGTTCCCTAAGTGTCGGTCCCCAAATGTCGGATTCCCTAAGTGTCGGTCCCCAAATGTCGGGTTCCCTAAGTGTCGGTCCTCAAATATCGGTCCCCAAATGTCGGGTTCCCTAAGTGTCGGTCCCCAAATTCGGATTCCCTAAGTGTCGGTCCCCAAATGTCGGGTTCCCTAAGTGACGGTCCCCAAATGTCGGGTTCCCTAAGTGTCGGTCTCCAAATGTCGGGTTCCCTAAGTGTCGGTCCCCAAATGTCGGGTTCCCTAAGTGTCGGTCCCCAAATGTCGGATTCCCTAAGTGTCGGTCCCCAAATGTCGGGTTCCCTAAGTGTCGGTCCTCAAATATCGGTCCCCAAATGTCGGGTTCCCTAAGTGTCGGTCTCCAAATGTCGGGTTCCCTAAGTGTCGGTCCTCAAATATCGGTCCCCAAATGTCGGGTTCCCTAAGTGTCGGTCCCCAAATGTCTGGGGTTCCCTAAGTTCTCCAAATGTCGGGTCCCTATGTGTCGGGTCCCCAAATATCGTCCCCAAATGTCGGGTTCCCTAAGTGTCGGTCCCCAAATGTCGGGTTCCCTATGCTTCTCCCCCTCATCATCCTCTCCTTCCCCCTCTCCTTCCTATCCCCCCCCCCCATCATCGTCGCCTTCGCCCTCTTGCTCCTCTCCTTCCTATCCCTTCTCCCCCTCATCATCCTCTCATTCCTATCCCTCCTCCCCCTCATCATCCTCACCTTCCCCCTCTTGCTCCTCTCCTTCCTATCCCTTCTCCCCCTCATCATCCTCACCTTCCCCCTCTTGCTCCTCTCCTTCCTATCCCTTCTCCCCCTCATCATCCTCACCTTCCCCCTCTTGCTCCTCTCCTTCCTATCCCTTCTCCCCCTCATCATCCTCGCCTTCCCCCTCTTCTTTCTATCCCTCCCCCTCCTCCACGTGCCCTCCCCGCTCACTTCTTGCCCTGCTCTCAATTTGACTTATGGTGTATTGTGCGTCGCTGGTGCCCGCGCCACTGATCTTAACCTTAAGGCACTTATTTTTCTGTTTTATCACCCATCATTTGTTTGTTTGTGTTAAATCTTAGAATTTTTCATCACTTTTTGCTTCATTTACCTGCTCAAATATTTTTTTTAGCCATTTTTCCCTAATAAAAATACAGCTTCTGAATGCCATCGCTCTTGCCCACTAATATATTACTGAAAATCTAATTTCAGAGTGCTAAATAACTTTTCCCATTTTTCCCTACTAAAAATTCGACTTCCTCTCTGTAGCTGATCACGCATTTGTCGTTGGAATTGATCGCGATTTGCAAGTCCTGCTGAAAAGACGCGCATTGGCCCGTCTCACTGAGCTGATAAATCAATGCCATAACTGTCCAATTGAAGAAATTGCACAGCGAAATGATAATTTGACCAAAACTGAAAGGGAATGTCATCAAAAGAATGAGAATGGACCGATAGAACCAACTCACTCGGTATAATTTGGGAGTGCACTGATCAAAGTGGGGTAATTGCTGAGGGAACTAAACGATAGTGCCATTGTTAATTAATTCAAATTATGGGCCAATGGATGAGTGTTCCTTTTATTACGATTAACAAATGGGATAATATTGTATTTTTTATAATATATTTTTACTTAAAAGATGAATCCGAGTTTTGTCCCCATGTAATGGAAGGGATGTTGTAAAATGTGGACACAAAAAGTGCCACTTGCGCACTGTCCGCACATGGCGGCGCTATGAAAAGGTCCACTTGTTGGTCAGCCAACAACTCGAAGGCGTATCCGAGAGCGACGGACATTACGCACTCTTCGAATCGGACAAGGAAACTGCAATTGATCATTTGACAATTCATCAATAATTAGGACAACGCATCTTAGCAAAAACACCAAGCACCTAAAATTGGTGCCGGCAGGCAACAAATTGTCGTTGAAAATGTGCTTCAAAGCCACAGAAATGGCACCGGCAGATCGAGCAAACGATAAATCGGACGACTTATTGTGCGGCATCACGAGCCCAACTTTGATCAGCGGCGGCGCAGTGCCATTTTGTTGTTGGCCAAGTGCCATTGGCAAGGCACAAAACAGCGACCAAACAGTGATCGTCTCAAAAAACACGCGCAAAACGGACATTCGAAAAAACAAACGATGAAAAATTAAAGCATTGAAAGCTCAATTAATGGCTAATAAATTGTGAAAGCCTTCTTCTCTTCTCGACTCGGATACTTTTTATGGCTTCTGTTCATATTTCCTTCTCCACAAACATTTTCTTCTCATCTCACATTTTCGTTAAACGTAAATTGTCATGCCAAAAATGCAATAAAGTTGGCTTAACAATTTAATTAGCATTTAAGAAACGAACATTTGGTGGGCATACTGTAAAATTGGCATCGAAATGCCATTAAACAGTGTTTCATCGCAATTTTTATAAACCAAATATAATAATTAAAAAGACTAATTAATGCCTCTCTTATTCATTTAACACTGCTCATTATTATTGGTTAACTGTTGTTGATAGCAGAGACAGAAGCAGCAAACTTTTTGTCGGGTATTTCACGAAATGATCAAATCAAAGTTTAAGTTACATTTGAAAATTGTTTGCCAATTGCTTAAATTAGTGTTTGATTATATATTATGCCAATGAGCAGGATGAATGTGAAAATTTTTCAAAATTTACTGGACATGGAAGTTTGTTTGATTTGGTTTTAAAACCGGGATCTTTCACAGAACGATTTCCTTCCCCTGAAAATTATGTGGACAACTCTGAAGATCGGCACCGAATTCAGCGAAATTTCAAAAATTTGTCGCACAGTCCCACCGAAATTTCTCTGAAAATCCAGAGAATCCCAAAAAAAGTTTTTGCTTTCTCAAGTGAATTTGGTATGGAAAACAGTTGCATGGTGGATCTATGCAGAGCACCAAATTTGACTCCGAATCTTAAAGTTGAAAAAGTTGGACATTAATCGGTGTCCAATTCACCAATTTTGGACCAGAAATTTGAAAATGTAAAGGAAGAAGAGTTGAAAAGGAAAATGGTGGACCTATGCAGGTCACCTATTTTGAAAAATTCGGAAACTGACCCATCTGACGCGTCTCAGATTATTGAAAAAGTTTTGAACAGTGAAGGGACGGAATCAAAATTGGTGGATCGAAACCGAACACCTATTGAAAAAGAGTTTGAAGAAAAGAAGGTGGCTGAATTCAGAAAATCGGCGGAGAGAAGCCATGTTAAAATTGAAAAGGAAGCAAATCGGGATCTAATTCAGAACCGATTGGACGATGACACCGAAAAGGGCGGAAATAAATTGAATTATGAGAAGTTTTTCGAAATTCGAAAAATTGAGAACCGTGCACATTGTCAATTCTCCCAAAAAAGTCGGTTTTGTCCAAAATAAGAATATCGACATTATAAAAGTAGAATTTGGAACCGATGTCAGTACTGTCCGGTTATCCAACAAACAGTGAAAAGACCGAAAGTATTTCTGAATTCCAATAAAAAAGGACAAGAGCGAAGAGAGTTTGTCTCAAGAAAACGTCCGCCGAGTCTCCTCTCAATTCAAATTTTTCCTCCATTTCCACAAATGCAGGACAATTGTTATTGGAAAGGCTACAGACATGCCTCCCATGCCTACCCTTTACCCCGGAAAATCCCATTTCAGTTCCAATTCGCCGATGTCGTCTCAAACCCGTACCGCAACCCGACAACGATGCCATTTCAAACCCGTGCCACTGCCCAACAACCTTGTCGGCCAGGAGGCCTTTGCGTCAACGAAGGGGAGGAACGTCGCCTGATCGCTTCGCAGGAGCTCACAAGGGAACATTCCGAACTGTGAGTATTCAAATCACTTTAAAACCACTTTTATCGTGTAAAGCATAGTCGATTTACTATTGTAAATTTTTTGGCTTTTTTGGCTCCACCCCCCAAACTGATCAGAAAAAAGTGATCAAAGTTCCGAAAAATCGATAAAAGTGGGTAATTTTGAAAAAATTCATTAAAAATGAAATTCTTTCATTGCAACGTCGGGGGGAGTGTAAACAAAGACCACCTTCAACACTCAGTTTTTAAAGGGCTTTTGATTGATGTAATTTTTGAAGAATTTTTTTTTTGCAAAATTTATTTTTTTTAAAAAGAAAAATTTCAGTTAAGCGGGACACTTCAGTCCCGAGGCCATAACTTGCCAGGGCTTGCCCGGAGCAAAATCTTCTCTGAGCACTTTTGTAGAGCATTTGAAGGGCTATCTAATGAGATTTTATACGTTAAAAACTCAAAAATTTTCGAGTTACGCCACCCACTTTTATCGACTTTTCGGAACTTTGATCACTTTTTTCTGATCAGTTTGGGGGGTGGAGCCAAAAAAGCCAAAAATTTACAATAGTAAATCGACTATGCTTTACACAATAAAAGTGGTTTTAAAGTGATTTGAATACTCACAGTTCGGAATGTTCCCTTGTCAGCTGGTCGGGGCGGGGAGAAGTGATGCGGCAAATGGATATCTGACCCCTTTTTGATATGGCACGATTCTTTTTGTCCTTTTCCTATTTCAGTCCAACATTCATTCCCTCCGTTTTTATTATTCATTCTCAGCAGATTAGAATAGATATACATATGTAGTTTAGATTTGATTTGATTCCGCGGCTTGGATTATATTTTTATTGGTCTTTCGTCTTCCCTCTGTTTTCATATTGGGTAATTGTCAAATAAAGTGTTGACAATCCATAAATTATATTTGTGGGCTTTCGACACCGAATAGCCTATTATCAACAGTCGATTCCCATTTCGCCCGGTCCCGATTCTCAGTTTGTTAGTACTTGTCTTTTCCTTGTCCCAACCCACAAATTAGTGATGGACTGCAAATCTGAGGGTTTTTTTTTGCCCCTTTAGTGACGTCGAAGCAATGACGAAAATGCGGTCAATAATTGGCGAATTTGGCAAACAGTTTGGCACTTTGGTGGTCGAAGTTGAGGCACATTTGCTTGGTAATGCGGACAGCAAAGACAGAAGTGAAATGGAAGAACAATTGGACAAAATAATCGCCTTTATGGAGAAAAATGAAACACTTGGTGAAGTGAAATATTTCAAAATGGCAAAAAACGAATTGAAAGCCGAAAAAAATGACGAAGCGATGGCCAAAAGAAAGATGCAAAAATGCATAATGGAGGCAAAACTGAGCATTTTGGAAAGGGAATTGGCAACCAAAAAAGAATTGTTCCAAAATAATGACATTTACAACACCGAAATGGTCGCTTTTATGCCCGAGTAAGTTCCGACCGTGAATAGTCCTACTATATTCACAGTAAGTTCAACCCTAATTTCAGTTAGGAAAGGAGACGAATTAAAATATTTAACTTAAAAAGAAAGAAAGAAGTAATGCGATGGAAAAGGGACAGACAAACAGACAGATCAATTAACTCTCTTCTTTGTCTATTTTCTCTCTCACTCTCTCTCTTTCATACTCTCTTTTTGTTCACTCATTTTTGGCATTTTGTCCGGCATTTTAATGTTAAATGACCTTTTGTAATTTTATCCATTTCCCATTCTTCGTCATTTTCGCGTTTTTCATTCCGTTGTCGCATTATTACCATCCGAACTGTGCAACATTCGCATCACTGCCGGATCACCCTCAAGGCCAAGCAGCCAAAAGGTTTCGAGAACGCCCTTTCCCTTGAAGGGACATTTGGCAATTAGACAATGCTAATAAGGGCAAAGGATTTAAATTCTGAAAACATTTAAGTCATTTAGTGGGAATGAGACTTAGCCCATATTTAAATAAAATAAAAAGGACAAAACCAAATAGTTGCAATACCTTCACTAAAATCTCTCCACGCGCTTGAGTGACGAAACCTCCGAGAACATTGACCAAAAAGTGATTTGTCGTTGTTGAAATGTGAATTCGCATTGCTTAATGGCATTTGATGGTTAAAAACAGCAACTAGCTAATTGCTTAAGTTACGCTTTGAGCTGCTTTCCAGCCGTGCCGCTGTGTTAATTGTGTCGCCGAAAAGACAATAACGGGGCATCGAAAGGCCTTTTAATGTTTGAATTTATTTGAAAAAAATATATTTTAATTATTTTATATTTTATAATTAAGCAAGGCTCCCATATTGATTGAAAGCCTCATTATCCTCCTCTAAAATTCACTGACCAACGACGCCCGCCACGGTGGAACCGGTGTGAATGCCAATACGGAGACGGAGCCGTTCAGTGGGCAAATGGGGAATGGTAAAGCTGCCCAAATTGCGCATGAATGCCAATGACATTTTGGCAACGTGCTGCGCATGTTCGTGCCCATTGCGGTGGGGCAGTCCCGAAACACACAAATAGCCATCCCCTTAAAATGGCAAAAAGATGGCACAAATCATTCAGATATTATTATTATTATTATTTTACTAAATAAAATACTTAAAAACAAATGCAATAATATTCTGCAGTACCAATTGTCTCGACTTTGTACACGTCGAATTCCGCGATGATTGAGTCCAACAGAGTGTAGAGGTTGTTCAGCAGATTGACCACCTTCAAAATTATTATTTTTTCATAAATAAGATTTTTAAAAATGATTTTTCGCCTGCAGAGGAGAACATTTTGAAGCGATTGTTGTGAATGAAACGACATCCTAAAAAAGTTAAAACAATTTAAAATATTTTGTTTTTTAGAACTTACCGAGAAGAATACCGTGACGCAATCGAATGTTTCGGGCTCCACCGATTGTCCAAGTTTCAATTTGTCGGCAACTTGTCTTTATTTTTTGGACTTTCAGTTTATTTAATTGCATTGTTTCCCACTTGGGCAACATTCGATAGAGCAGAATGTCCGTCTTCTTCTTCTCCTCCACCAATTCTTTGGTGCGCTCCTCAACTTCCTCCTCCAATGAGCCGGCGTACACTTCGAGCATGTTGAACACGTGGTCCATCAGATTGGTGCTCCTAACGAAAACATTGTTTAATCATTTTATTTAATTATTTTAATCGATCGTTTAAACATTTTATTTAATTATTTTAATCAATTGTTTAATCATTTTATTTAATTATTTTAATCGATCGTTTAAACATTTTATTTAATTATATTTTTCCCTAATTTATGTTAATTTGAGCACCTTCCCGTGTTCATCGACTGCAATAGGGCGGTAACCGTTTCCATTTTTGGCCGTTCCGCGCGATTTTCGTCCCAACAGTCTTTGATCAGATGCAGCAGTGCTGGCGACAAGTCCTGGCTGCTCGGCTCCAATTTGGGACGGAATGCCCTTTTTCCGCCAGTTCGGATCATATAGACAAACTCTTTAAAATTAAATATTTCCAATTTTCTTTTTCTTCCCCATTCAATTTGCCCACCTTCAACATTTCCCTTCGCTTCGTCTTGCTCCCAAATTGGCTTCATATTCACAATCAAAAAAAAGAAAAGCATTCAAAAAAGGAATGACATCCAAAAAAAAAGAAAAGAAAATTACTTCAGAAGAAACAATCGCAAAACTGTAAACATCGCCCGATTTGTTGCCCACAAGGTCGTTGTCGCGCAACAATTCGGGCGCTGTCCAGACCAAATCTGAAATTCACTCAAAATGTACGTATATTCTTTCTTATTTTGTCGACCTTTTGGTTCTCTTTTTTCATTTGCTCGAAAGAAACGAAGACCGAACTCGGACAGTTTGACTTGCCATCGGTCGTCGATCAGACAATTGGTCGAACGCAAATTGCCGTGCCATCCTGAGAATTTGTTCGTTGGCTTTTTCGCCAAAATTCTTTTGGCCCCACCAATTTGTGACGCGTGAAGGAAACGCAATCCTTCGGCTACGTCACGTACCAGTGAATAAATGAAGAAGCCGTCCATGGTCAGAGAAGAAGAGCCGGAGATCACATCCTGCAAAGAAAAGCGTGACAATTAAAAAAACACACCCAAAAAAAGAGACCGAAAGTGGGCCACGAGAGCAATAACGCCAAAGGGACAGCAAAGCGGCGCCGTCGATGGAAAGTCCGATGAAACGGTTCACATTTTCACCATCCAAAAGGCGCATCTGAAAGCATTTTGAAAAAATGCAAGAACGCCTTTTCAACTAACGCACTGTTCTCAATTCGGCCATGTCTTGGGGACTCAGTCGGACACCCACTGAAAAAGGAAAAATGTAAAACAGTTAAACAATAAAAAAACAAAAAGTTTGACAAGAATAAAATGCCGATCCGATATATTATTATTAGGGAGCGGATTTATATGCACAAAAACAAGCCAAATATGCGCATAAAATATGCTCGAAAAATGTAAAATATGCATTAAATATGCACCAAAATAGCAAATAAGGAAAAAATTACAATTTAACATTCAAATGGCTATTTTTAAAGTAAATTGCAGAAATATTATTTTTTTCCAATATATATAAAATTTTTAAATTTTTTTACGAAATATTTTGGAGAATATTTTTATTTTCAAAATTATTGCCAAAAATTTTCTCAAAAAAATTCCATTTTTCCCTTTTTGGGATACTAATTTCAAAATTGTGCTAAAGTTGATTTTAAGGGGTGTAAATTCAGAAATTTTTGCAAAAAATGCGAAATATGCATGAAAATATGCACCAAAAATGCCAAATATGCAAAAATATGCATCTGAAAAGTCATCGTAGAAGCTTCAAACCAAGTTAAAAAAACGTTTTTCGTGCTAATTAGCAAAAATATGCATTTGCATGAAAATTCGCTCCCTAATTACTATTAAGGCTCAAATTTTTTAGGTGTTAAAAATCGCGAATAGGTACCTGAATAGTTGCTAAAAAAACCCCTCAAAATAGTTGCTAAAAACCCGAAAAACCTCCCCAAATAGGTGCAAATAGGTGATAAAAACAGAAAGAAAAATGCCCTAAAGTTTTTTAGTTGCTAAAATTCCGGGTCTAATTATTATTTTTGGAAAACACACGAATATGTTTCTTGAATAGGAAAGAATGAATGACCCGAATGCTGAACGCCGATCACTCTCTCCCCGTTCATAATGTACACAATGCCATTGAAATTGTGTTTGACTGAAACATGCGAATGGTAAGAGTCGCGCGTGAACTGAGAGGAATTGCTGGACTGGAGAGAGCGCACACTTTCCACAAATTTCTTCTTAAAAAAATTTCATTGATTTTTTTTTTGAAAAATAAAAAATAAAAGACCCTTATATAAATTTTTTTTTTAATTCTTAAAATGAATTTTTTATCTTATATTTGATTTTTAATGAGATTGGTTTTCGTATTGCTTAGTCCATTTTTCATTATCTTTCATGAACCCATTTTCTTTGTTTTTGGCTTACTTTTGTGCCCGCCGGCGTCAGAGTGTTATAAGCGATTTGCCAGAGGCGATTCTGCCGTTCCATTTCCTGCGCCTTGGACTGGAACAGCCAGTAAATGCCGAAAGTTATTGAGCCCAGAATGATCAACAACAGACAACCAGCAGCGATCACGTAACCGCGGTATTCAGTGAAGAAGTCCATGTGACAGCCATTGCCGTCGAAGCCGCACAACGGCACGGCCAATGGTTTAACACCGTTTCGGCTCGACCAAATCAGCTTCTCGGATGATGCATTGGTCCAAGTGGTATTCTTTTCAATTAATCAAATTTACATAACAATATTAATAAAATTGCATGCATTCCAAAATTTGGCTCCCTCATCAATCAAATGCCAATCACCGAAGTCGTTGGTACCCGACAAATCTATCCCAAAAATCATTGGTCCCCGACCAACCCATTCTCGGAATCGCTGATCCCTGTGAGATCGTGAGCCCGAAGGTAGTGGAAGATGAACTTAGTCAAAACAATCATTCCGTCGTTATCTCCCCTTTCTTTTTTTTTGCCTTTCCTCACCACTCCCGAATCGCTGATTTGCTGCCAAATAAATGAAGTCAGGTCGCCTTTTATGCTCGAATACATTGCGACAAGGTAAATGCAATTTCGGAGCCCATCGGCTCCAATTTTATTTGCGCCCGATAAGCCTTAAAATTTTTAAGTTTAAAATTGAATTTGTTTTCTTTCATTTAACCATCAAAAGACAAATTTGCCACTTGCGAGCGAATTAATTGTCCATTTCGGTAAACGGAGGGAGACATTGAGCCGGTCACTTTGAACGTTTTGGAAAGCGCAATGGCATACAAATAGAAACTGTCGTGGAGCAATGGCGCATAAGAAGAAGCCTGATATTTAATTTTATATTTACTTAATTATAAAGCTATTTGCTTTACTCTATCAAAAAAATTAATATTTTTTTTTTACATGCCAGAACAAAAAAACGTTTTGTGAGTGTTAAGCCCTTGTTTAGCGATTAATAACACGCCAAAGAGTTATAAGTTTATTTTGCAAAAAAAAAAAAATTAAATCTTTTTAAAAAATTATAATTTTTGTGATTTTTCATTTATATCTTTTTAAAGATAAGATAAGCAATTTTCTTTTCTTTTTTTTGGTTTTGGCTGAACTACTAAAGCTCTTGAACAAAAATTGGCTGAGACGGAGTTAATCCGTTGACCGAACAATGGGTTAAATTTCACTGTAAAAATGGAAACCGCCAAGCCATGGATGGAAGGACCTGCAAGGACTGGTCGCAATCGTTGCAGAAAAAGGGCCATTGAGCGACTTGGCTGATCACTTCCTGATCAAAGGAAGAGCCATTGCCCACTTGACCTGAAGTTGCAACTACAACAGCAACGTTATGGGTCAACGCTGCTGCTTATACAACGAATTCATTGATACCGTGTTATAATTGGCATACTGTATCCATCCGGTGCTAGGTCGTTTCTTAAATCCGAAATTTTTACTGATTTTCGACTAAATCTAGTCATAACTTTGTTCAAACGTAACCAAATGAAATAATCTTCGTATCCTAAGATAGTCCTTGAATTGCTCTATAAGTTAGATAAATTTCAAAAAATCTCATTAACTTAAAAAAATTTAAATTAAAAAAGTAGAAAAAATTGCCATTACTTTTGAAAAGCTTAATGAAATTTTTTGAAATTTTGTAAGCTTATAAAGCAATATAAGGGGCATTGCATGAAATCAAGATTGCTTAATCTGGTTGTGTCTGAGAAAAGTTATGACTTGATTTAGTCGAAAATTCATTAAAAATGGCGGATTTAAGACACGCCCATAGGGGCGGTTTTTAAGAAACGTCCCAGCACGTATCCATCCCATTACAGTGCATGCTAATTCTCTCTTTGGCAAAATGAATGTCCCGGTCGCAAATCACAGAAAAAAATGCCATGGATCTTGGTAGCGTCCCACCCCTACCGTTGCAGAATGACTACTCAATTTTTTTTATTCACCCTTTAATACAGCACCTTTATTGAAAATGTCCAACATCAGGTAAAAGCTGCGTTGAGCAATTTTGTACGCCGCCGCTTGAACGGTCGGGTTGGGGTCGACCCACCACGGAGTTGCCTTTGAGCCGTCCAAAGAAAAGGAAAATTAAAAGAAAAAACAGGCGCGAAAACAATCCAGGGCTATCTACAATACCATGATTGTTTAATATGGTGGAGTTTGAGGAAAGTTATGGCTGATTTATACAAAAAATCAGTTAAAATGGCGGATTTAAGAAACGCGCATAGGTGGCGGAATTTAAGAAACCGCACCAGCACCGTTTTTTCGTAACTTTCTCTCACATTTAATCATTCTTGAGATTTGAAGCTTTCGCAATGATACCAAGAAAACAGGGACTGACTGATCAAGAAAGAGCGTTATGCCCAAGAAACCGAGGATGGCTAGTGTTGGACGCGTAAACTGAACGAGGCCAAGTAAGAAAGAATTCGCATACTGTATCCATCCCATTACAGTATTGTGAAAAAAAATTAAAACGCTTTCTGCCTCCCTGACTTAAATTACTTTTGGATTTATTTATATAAAAAAAATTTGTTAAGTCTGCGTTTTCGTTGCTACACAAAAAATTTGGTTATTTGGAATTAAAACCAGAGTAGCGAGTGTGATGGTTTTGTAAATATTTTGATGTTTTGAGGAGTCAATGTTTTGATGTCTTCGGGATTTTTTTGATAAAATCTTTAAAATGGCCATCTTTAGGTTAAATCCATTGCAAATCAGACCAAAATTTCCAAATTTCCAAAATTTTCCCAGGTGGCGCCTAAAAAAATTTATAGTGAGGTGACCGGCAGGAATGCCATTTTTAATAGAATGGTTATTGGATTTCCTCTAAAAATTTTTTTAGAGTTTTAGTTTCTCGGCGATGACAGTAGGTTGCCGCAACACCCTTACTGTACATTAGTTGTACAGTACCTTTATTGAAAATGTCCAACATCAGGTAAAACCTGCGTTGAGCAATTTTGTACGCCGCCGCTTGAACGGTCGGTTGGGTCGACCCACCACGGAGTTGCCTTTTGACCGTCCAAAGAAAAGGAAATTAAAAGAAAAACAGGCGCGAAAATAATTTATAAAAATTATGACAATTAACACTTTCAATACTATCGTCCATGGTGAGTTCCGGGATCATAGACTGTAAATTAAATAGAGAAGCTTGGGAAAAACAGGAAATGTGAAATACATACCGTACTCAGCCGAGTCAAGGCCGCCTTGCTGAATTTTTGCAGAAAATTGCGCAGCTGAACAAAGTCGTCGAAGCAAAGAATGACACTGTACAAAACGAAAAAAGAAAAGGTTATACGTATGAACAAACACGGACTACTGTATAACTGTAAAGTGATGGTATCTTCCTGGTATGAGTCACACGATAAACCCATTTCATTTCATTTCACTCCGCATACATAGCAAATGTCGCTTAATTTTATTTCCCTTCACTACTTAACATTTTGTTTTAGTATTCAATTTCTTTAAACCAATCAAATAATTTTTGTATTCTTTGTGATCCCGTTGGCCCTTGGGAAGGCTTTTTAATAAAATTTACAAAATTTATGGGTATTTTTAAATATTGTGCTTTGTTCTTGTGTTGTGGTTTGTGTGGACTCAAAGTCTGCTACCTCCACGTGGTTTAGTCTGGAAACAGTTAATTTAAAAAAAATAAATTTGATTTTTGTAAATTTATTAACTCTGGCCAAAGCGACAAGTGAGTGCATAGCTGAGTTGCATATTCACCATAAGATTTTTTATTTGCGTATTGAAATCCCCAAATGTCGGGTTCCCTAAGTGTCTGTCCCAAAATGTCGGATTCCCTAAGTGTCGGTCCTCAAATGTCGGGTTCCCTATGGTTCGGGTCCTCAATACCGGTCCCCAAATGTCGGTTTCCCTAATGTGCGGTCCCCAAATGTCGGGTTCCCTAAGTGTCGGTCCCCAAGGTCGGGTTCCCTAAGTGTTGTCCCAAAATGTCGGATTCCCTAAGTGTCGGTCCTCAAAGTCGGGTTCCCTATGTGTCGGGTCCTCAAATACCGGTCCCCAAATGTCGGGTTCCCTAAGTTCGGTCTCCAAATGTCGGGTTCCCTAAGTGTCGGTCCTCAAATATCGTCAAATTCGGTTCCTAAGTGTCGGTCCTCAAATGTCGGGTTCCCTAAGTGTCGGCCCAAATGTCGGGTTCCCTAAGTGTCGGTCCCCAATGTCGGGTTCCCTAAGTGTCGGTCCCCAAATGTCGGGTTCCCTAAGTTCGGTCCCCAAATGTCGGGTTCCCTAAGTGTCGTCCTCAAATATCGGTCCCCAAATGTCGGGTTCCCTAAGTGTCGGTCCCAATGTCGGATCCCCTACGTGTCGGTCCCAAATGTCGTTCCCTAAGTGACGGTCCCCAAATGTCGGGTTCCTAAGTGTCGGTCCTCAAATATCGGTCCCCAAATGTCGGATTCCCTAAGTGTCGGTCCTCAAATGTCGGGTTCCCTAATGTCGGTTCCCCAAATGTCGGGTTCCCTATGTGTCGTCCTCAAATATGGTCCCCAAATGTCGGGTTCCCTAAGTGTCGGTCCCAAATGTCGGGTTCCCTAAGTGTCGGTCCCCAAATGTCGGGTTCCCAAGTGTCGGTCCCCAAATGTCGGATTCCCTAAGTGTCGGTCCCAAATGTCGGGTTCCCTAAGTGTCGGTCCTCAAATATCGGTCCCCAAATGTCGGGTTCCCTAAGTGTCGGTCCCCAAATTCGGATTCCCTAAGTGTCGGTCCCAAATGTCGGGTTCCCTAATGACGGTCCCCAAATGTCGGGTTCCCTAAGTTTCGGTCTCCAAATGTCGGGTTCCCTAAGTGTCGGTCCCCAAATGTCGGGTTCCCTAAGTGTCGGTCCCCAAATGTCGGATTCCCTAATGTCGGTCCCCAAATGTCGGGTTCCCTAAGTGTCGGTCCTCAAAATCTCGGTCCCCAAATGTCGGGTTCCTAAGTGTCGGTCTCCAAATGTCGGGTTCCCTAAGTCGGTCCTCAAATATCGGTCCCCAATGTCGGGTTCCCCTAAGTTTCGGTCCCCAAATGTCTGGGTTCCCCTATTCCCCAATGTCGGGTCCCTATTTGTCGGGTCCCCAATATCGTCCAAATCGGTTCCTAAGTGTCGGTCCCCAAATGTCGGTTCCCTATGCTTCTCCCCCTCATCATCCTCTCCTTCCCCCTCTCCTTCCTATCCCCCCCCCCATCATCGTCGCCTTCGCCCTCTGCTCCTCTCCTTCCTATCCCTTCTCCCCCTCATCATCCTCTCATTCCATCCCTCCTCCCCCTCATCATCCTCACCTTCCCTCTTGCTCCTCTCCTTCCTATCCCTTCTCCCCCTCATCATCCTCACCTCCCCCTCTTGCTCCTCTCCTTCCTATCCTTCTCCCCCTCATCATCCTCACCTTCCCCCTCTTGCTCCTCTCCTTCCTATCCCTTCTCCCCCTCATCATCCTCGCCTTCCCCTCTTCTTTCTCCCTCCCCTCCTCCACGTGCCCTCCCCGCTCACTTCTTGCCCTGCTCTCATATTTGACTTATGGTGTATTGTGCGTCGCGGGTGCCCGCGCCACTGATCTTAACCTTAAGGCACTTATTTTTCTGTTTTACACCCATCATTTGTTTGTTTGTGTTAATCTTAGAATTTTTCATCACTTTTTGCTTCATTTACTGCTCAAATATTTTTTTTAGCCATTTTTTCCCTAATAAAAATACAGCTTCGAATGCCATCGCTCTTGCCCACTAATATATTACTGAAAATCTAATTCAGAGTGCTAAATAACTTTTCCCATTTTTCCCTACTAAAAATTCGACTTCCTCTCTGTAGCTGATCACGCATTTGTCGTTGGAATTGATCGCGATTTGCAAGTCCTGCTGAAAAGACGCGCATTGCCCGTCTCACTGAGCTGATAAATCATGCCATAACTGTCCAATTGAAGAAATTGCACAGCGAAATGAATTTGACCAAAACTGAAAGGGAATGTCATCAAAAGAATGAGAATGGACCGATAGAACCAACTCACTCGGTTAATTTGGGAGTGCACTGATCAAAGTGGGGTAATTGCTGAGGGAACTAAACGATAGTGCCATTGTTATTAATCAATTATGGGCCAATGGATGAGGTTTCCTTTTATTACGATTAACAAATGATAATATTGTATTTTTTATAATATATTTTACTTAAAAGATGAATCGAGTTTTTGTCCCCATGTAATGGAAGGATGTTGTAAAATGTGGACACAAAAGTGCCACTTGCGCACTGTCCGCACATGGCGGCGCTATGAAAGGTCCACTTGTTGGTCAGCCAACAACTCGAAGGCGTATCCGAAGCGACGGACATTACGCACTCTTCGAATCGGACAAGAAACTGCAATTGATCATTTTGACATTCATCAATAATTAGGACAACGCATCTTACAAAACACCAAGCACCTAAAATTGGTGCCGGCAGGCAACAAATTGTCGTTGAAAATGTGCTTCAAAGCCACAGAAATGGCACCGGCAGATCGACAAACGATAAATCGGACGACTTATTGTGCGGCATCACAGCCCAACTTTGATCAGCGGCGGCGCAGTGCCATTTTGTTGTTGGCCAAGTGCCATTGGCAAGCCAAACAGCGACCAAACAGTGATCGTCTCAAAAAACACGCCAAAACGACATTCGAAAAAACAAACGATGAAAAATTAAGCATTGAAAGCTCAATAATGGCTAATAAATTTGTGAAAGCCTCTTTCCTTCTCGACTCGATACTTTTTATGGCTTCTGTTCATATTTCCTTCTCCACAAACATTTCTTCCTCATCTCACATTTTCGTTAACGTAAATTGTCATGCCAAAAATGCATAAAGTTGGCTTAACAATTTAATTACATTTAAGAAACGAACATTTGGTGGGCATACTGTAAAATTGGCATCGAATGCCATTAAACAGTGTTTCATCGCAATTTTTATAAACCAAATATAATAATTAAAAAGACTAATTAATGCCTCTCTTATTCATTTAACACTGCTCATTATTATTGGTTAACTGTTGTTGATAGCAGAGACAGAAGCAGCAAACTTTTTGTCGGTATTTCACGAAATGATCAAATCAAAGTTTAAGTTACATTTGAAAATTGTTGCCATTGCTTAAATTAGTGTTTGATTATATATTATGCCAATGGAGCAGGATGAATGTGAAAATTTTTAAAATTTACTGGACATGGAATTTGTTTGATTTGGTTTTAAAACCGGGATCTTTCACAGAACGATTTCCTTCCCCTGAAATATTTGTGGACAACTCTGAAGATCGGCACCGAATTCAGCGAAATTTCAAAAATTTGTCGCACAGTCCCACCGAAATTTCTCTGAAACCAGAGAATCCCAAAAAAATTTTTTGCTTTCTCAAGTGAATTTGGTATGGAAAACAGTTGCATGGTGGATCTATGCAGGCACCAAATTTGACTCCGATCTTAAAGTTGAAAAAGTTGGACATTAATCGTTGTCCAATTCACCAATTTTGGACCAGAAATTTGAAAATGTAAGAAAAGAGTTGAAAGGAAAATGGTGGACCATGCAGGTCACCTATTTTGAAAAATTCGGAAACTGACCCATCTGACGCGTCTCAGATTATTGAAAAAGTTTTGAACGTGAAGGGACGAATCAAAATTGGTGGATCGAAACCGAACACCTATTGAAAAAGAGTTTGAAGAAAAGAAGTGGCTGAATTCAGAAAATCGGCGGAGAGAAGCCATGTTAAAATTGAAAAGGAAGCAAATCGGGATCTAATTCAGAACCGATTGGACGATGACACCGAAAAGGCGAAATAAATTGAATTATAGAAGTTTTTCGAATTCGAAAATTGAAGAACCGTGCACATTGTCAATTCTCCCAAAAAGTCGGTTTTGTCCAAAATAAGAATATCGACTTATAAAAGTAGAATTTGGAACCGATGTCAGTACTGTCCGTTATCCACAAACAGTGAAAGACCGAAAGTATTTCTGAATTCCAATAAAAAGGACAAGAGCGAAGAGAGTTTGTCTCAAGAAAACGTCCGCCGAGTCTCCTCTCAATTCAAATTTTTCCTCCATTTCCACAAATGCAGACAATTGTTATTGGAAAGGCTACAGACATGCCTCCCATGCCTACCCTTTACCCCGGAAAATCCCATTTCAGTTCCAATTCGCCGATGTCGTCTCAAACCGTACCGCAACCCGACAACGATGCCATTTCAAACCCGTGCCACTGCCCAACAACCTTGTCGGCCAGGAGGCCTTTGCGTCAACGAAGGGAGGAACGTCGCCTGATCGCTTCGCAGGAGCTCACAAGGGAACTTCCGAACTGTGAGTATTCAATCACTTTAAAACCACTTTTATCGTGTAAAGCATAGTCGATTTACTATTGTAAATTTTTGGCTTTTTTGGCTCCACCCCCCAAACTGATCAAAAAAAAGTGATCAAAGTTCCGAAAAATCGATAAAAGTGGGTAATTTTGAAAAAATTCATTAAAATGAAATTCTTTCATTGCAACGTCGGGGGGAGTGTAAACAAAGACCACCTTCAACACTCAGTTTTTAAAGGGCTTTGATGATTAATTTTGAAGAATTTTTTTTTTGCAAAATTTATTTTTTTTAAAAAAAAAATTTCAGTTAACGGGACACTTCATCCCGAGGCCATAACTTGCCAGGGCTTGCCCGGAGCAAAATCTTCTCTGAGCACTTTTGTAGAGCATTTGAAGGGCTATCTAATGAGATTTTATACGTTAAAAACTCAAAAATTTTCGAGTTACGCACCCCACTTTTATCGACTTTTCGGAACTTTGATCACTTTTTTCTGATCAGTTTGGGGGGTGGAGCCAAAAAAGCCAAAAATTTACATAGTAAATCGACTATGCTTTACACAATAAAAGTGGTTTTAAAGTGTTTTTGAATCCTCACAGTTCGGAATGTTCCTTGTCAGCTGGTCGGGGCGGGGAGAAGTGATGCGGCAAATGGATATCTGACCCCTTTTGATATGGCACGATTCTTTTTGTCCTTTTCCTATTCAGTCCAACATTCATTCCCTCCGTTTTATTATTCATTCTCAGCAGATTAGAATAGATATACATATGTAGTTTAGATTTGATTGATTCCGCGGCTTGGATTATATTTTTATTGGTCTTTTTCGTCTTCCTCTTTTTCAATTGGGTAATTGTCAATAAAGTGTTGACAATCCATAAATTATATTGTGGGCTTTCGACACCGAATAGCCTATTACAACAGTCGATTCCCATTTCGCCCGGTCCCGATTCTCAGTTTGTTAGTACTTGTCTTTTCCTTGTCCCAACCCACAAATTGTGATGGACTGCAATCTGAGGGTTTTTTTTTGCCCCTTTAGTGACGTCGAACAATGACGAAAATGCGGTCAATAATTGGCGAATTTGGCAAACAGTTTGCACTTTGGTGGTCGAAGTTGAGGCACATTTGCTTGGTAATGCGGACAGCAAAGACGAAGTGAATGGAAGAACAATTGGACAAAATAATCGCCTTTATGGAGAAAAATGAAACACTGGTGAAGTGAAATATTTCAAAATGGCAAAAAACGAATTGAAAGCCGAAAAAATGACGAAGCGATGGCCAAAAGAAAGATGCAAAAATGCATAATGGAGCACAAACTGAGCATTTTGGAAAGGGAATTGGCAACCAAAAAGAATTGTTCCAAAATAATGACATTTACAACACCGAAATGGTCGCTTTTATGCCCGAGTAAGTTCCGACCGTGAATAGTCCTACTATATTCACAGTAAGTTCAACCCTAATTTCAGTTAGGAAAGGAGACGAATTAAAATATTTAACTTAAAAGAAAGAAAGAAGTAATGCGATGGAAAAGGGACAGACAAACAGACAGATCAATTAACTCTCTTCTTTGTCTATTTTCTCTCTCACTCTCTCTCTTTCATACTCTCTTTTTGTTCACTCATTTTTGGCATTTTGTCCGGCATTTTAATGTTAAATGACCTTTTAATTTTATCCATTTCCCATTCTTCGTCATTTTCGCGTTTTTCATTCCGTTGTCGCATTATTACCATCCGAACTGTGCAACATTCGCATCACTGCCGGATCACCCTCAAGGCCAGCAGCCAAAAGTTTTCGAGAACGCCCTTTCCCTTGAAGGACATTGCATTGCAATTAGACTGCTAATAAGGGCAAAGGATTAATTCTGAAAACATTTAAGTCATTTAGGTGGATGAGACTTAGCCCATATTTAAATAAAATAAAAAGGACAAAACCAAATAGTTGCAATACCTTCACTAAAATCTCTCCACGCGCTTGAGTGACGAAACCTCCGAGAACATTGACCAAAAAGTGATTTGTCGTTGTTGAAATGTAATTCGCATTGCTTAATGGCATTTGATGGTTAAAAACAGCAACTAGCTAATTGCTTAAGTTACGCTTTGAGCTGCTTTCCAGCCGTGCCGCTGTGTTAATTGTGTCGCCGAAAAGACAATAACGGGGCATCGAAAGGCCTTTTAATGTTTGAATTTATTTGAAAAAAATATATTTTAATTATTTTTATTTTATAATTAAGCAAGGCTCCCATATTGATTGAAGCCTCATTATCCTCCTCTAAAATTCACTGACCAACGACGCCCGCCACGGTGGAACCGGTGTGAATGCCAATACGGAACGGAGCCGTTCAGTGGGCAAATGGGGAATGGTAAAGCTGCCCAAATTGCGCATGAATGCCATGACATTTTGGCAACGTGCTGCGCATTTTCGTGCCCATTGCGGTGGGGCAGTCCCGAAACACACAAATAGCCATCCCCTTAAAATGGCAAAAAGATGGCACAAATCATTCAGATATTTTATTATTATTATTTACTAAATAAAATACTTAAAAACAATGCAATAATATTCTGCAGTACCAATTGTCTCGACTTTGTACACGTCGATTCCGGATGATTGAGTCCAACAGAGTGTAGAGGTTGTTCACAGATTGACCCACCTTCAAAATTATTATTTTTTCATAAATAGATTTTTAAAAATGATTTTTCGCCTGCAGAGGAGAACATTTTGAAGCGATTGTTGTGAATGAAACGACATCCTAAAAAAGTTAAAACAATTTAAAATATTTGTTTTTTAGAACTTACCGAGAAGAATACCGTGACGCAATCGAATGTTTCGGGCTCACCGATTGTCCAATTTTTCAATTTGTCGGCAACTTGTCTTATTTTTTGGACTTTCAGTTATTTAATTGCATTGTTTCCCACTTGGGCAACATTCGATAGAGCAGAATGTCCGTCTTCTTCTTCTCCTCCACCATTCTTTGGTGCGCTCTCCACTTCCTCCTCAATGAGCCGGCGTACACTTCGAGCATGTTGAACACGTGGTCCATCAGATTGGTGCTCCTAACGAAAACATTGTTAATCATTTATTTAATTATTTTAATCGATCGTTTAAACATTTTATTTATTATTTTAATCAATTGTTTAATCATTTTATTAATTATTTAATCGATCGTTTAAACATTTATTTAATTAATTTTTCCCTAATTATGTTAATTTGAGCACCTTCCCGTGTTCATCGACTGCAATAGGGCGGTAACCGTTTCCATTTTTGGCCGTTCCGCGCTTTTCGTCCCAACAGTCTTTGATCAGATGCAGCAGTGCTGGCGACAAGTCCTGGCTGCTCGGCTCCAATTTGGGACGGAATGCCCTTTTTCCGCCAGTTCGGATCATATAGACAAACTCTTTAAATTAAATATTTCCAATTTTTTTTCTTCCCCATTCAATTTGCCCACCTTCAACATTTCCCTTCGCTTCGTCTTGCTCCCAAATTGGCTTCATATTCACAATCAAAAAAAAGAAAAGCATTCAAAAAAGGAATACATCCAAAAAAAAGAAAAGAAAATTACTTCAGAAGAAACAATCGCAAAACTGTAACATCGCCCGATTTGTTGCCCACAAGTCTTTGTCGCGCAACAATTCGGGCGCTGTCCGACCAAATCTGAAATTCACATCAAAATGTACGATAATTCTTTCTTTTATTTGTCGACCTTTTGGTTCTCTTTTTTCATTTGCTCGAAAGAAACGAAGACCGAACTCGGACAGTTTGACTTGCCTCGGTCGTCGATCAGACAATTGGTCGAACGCAAATTGCCGTGCCATCCTGAGAATTTGTTCGTTGGCTTTTCGCCAAAATCTTTGGCCCCACCAATTTGTGACGCGTGAAGGAAACGCAATCCTTCGGCTACGTCACGTACCAGTGAATAAGAAGAAGCCGTCCTATGTCAGAGAAGAAGAGCCGGAGATCACATCCTGCAAAGAAAAGCGTGACAATTAAAAAAACACCCCAAAAAAAGAGACCGAAAGTGGGCCACGAGAGCAATAACGCAAAGGGACAGCAAAGCGGCGCCGTCGATGGAAAGTCCGATGAAACGGTTCACATTTTCACCATCCAAAAGGCGCCTGAAAGCATTTTGAAAAAATGCAAGAACGCCTTTTCAACTAACGCACTGTTCTCATTCGGCATGTCTGGGGACTCATCGGACACCCACTGAAAAAGGAAAAATGTAAAACAGTTAAACTAAAAAACAAAAGTTTGACAAGAATAAAATGCCGATCCGTATATATTATTAGGGAGCGGATTTATATGCACAAAACAAGCCAAATATGCGCATAAATATGCTCGAAAAATGTAAAATATGCATTAAATATGCCCCAAATAGCAAATAAGGAAAAAATTACAATTTAACATTCAAATGGCTATTTTTAAAGTATGCAGAAATATTATTTTTTCCAATATATATAAAATTTTTAATTTTTTTACGAAATATTTTGAGAATATTTTTATTTTCAAAATTATTGCCAAAAATTTTCTCAAAAAAATTCCATTTTTCCCTTTTTGGGATACTAATTTCAAAATTGTGCTAAAGTTGATTTTAAGGGGTGTGAATTCAGAAATTTTTGCAAAAAATGCGAAATATGCATGAAAATATGCACCAAAATCCAAATATGCAAAAATATGCATCTGAAAAGTCATCGTAGAAGCTTCAAACCAGTTAAAAAAACGTTTTTTCGTGCTAATTAGCAAATATGCATTGCATGAAAATTCGCTCCCTAATACTATTAAGGCTCAAATTTTTTAGGTGTTAAAAATCGCGAATAGGTACCTGAATAGTTCTAAAAAAACCCCTCAAAATAGTTGCTAAAACCCGAAAAACCTCCCCAAATAGGTGCAAATAGGTAAAAAACAGAAAGAAAAATGCCCTAAAGTTTTTTAGTTGCTAAAATTCCGGGTCTAATTATTATTTTTGGAAAACACACGAATATGTTTCTTGAATAGGAAAGAATGAATGACCCGAATGGCTGAACGCCGATCACTCTCTCCCCGTTCATAAGTACACAATGCCTTGAACCCAAAATTCTTTTGGCCCCACCAATTTGTGACGCGTGAAGGAAACGCAATCCTTCGGCCACGTCACGTACCAGTGAATAAATGAAGAAGCCGTCCATGGTCAGAGAAGAAGAGCCGGAAATCACATCCTGCAAAGAAAAGCGTGACAATTAAAAAAACACACCCAAAAAAAGAGACCGAAAGTGGGCCACGAGAGCAATAACGCCAAAGGGACAGCAAAGCGGCGCCGTCGATGGAAAGTCCGATGAAACGGTTCACATTTTCACCATCCAAAAGGCGCATCTGAAAGCATTTTGAAAAAATGCAAGAACGCCTTTTCAACTAACGCACTGTTCTCAATTCGGCCATGTCTTGGGGACTCAGTCGGACACCCACTGAAAGGGAAAAATAAATAGAAAAATGAATATTGAAATTTGTTAAACAATTAAACAAAACAAAAAAAAATTGCCAATCTGACATATTATTTTTTTTTTGGCAAATCGATGAGTTTGTTTCTTGAATAGGAAAGAATGAATGACCCGAATGCTGAACGCCGATCACTCTCTCCCCGTTCATAATGTACACAATGCCATTGAAATTGTGTTTGACTGAAACATGCGAATGGTAAGAGTCGCGCGTGAACTGAGAGGAATTGCTGGACTGGAGAGAGCGCACACTTTCCACCATTTTCTTTAAAATTATTTATTATATTTTTATGGGTTTTATTTTCCTTTTACTCAGCCCATTTCCATATTTTTTCATGAACCCATTTTCTTTGTTTTTGGCTTACTTTTGTGCCCGCCGGCGTCAGAGTGTTATAAGCGATTTGCCAGAGGCGATTCTGCCGTTCCATTTCCTGCGCCTTGGACTGGAACAGCCAGTAAATGCCGAAAGTTATTGAGCCCAGAATGATCAACAACAGACAACCAGCAGCGATCACGTAACCGCGGTATTCAGTGAAGAAGTCCATGTGACAGCATTGCCGTCGAAGCCGCACAACGGCACGGCCAATGGTTTAACACCGTTTCGGCTCGACCAAATCAGCTTCTCGGATGATGCATTGACCCAGGTGGAATTCTTTTCAAAGTTATTCAATTAATTTTGCCAAGTTTTGGCTCCTCCCCAATCTACAAGTCAATCCCAGAAGTCGTTGGTACTCCACAAATCGAAATCACTGATCCCTGACACAATCCCCAAATTGTTTGTCCCTGACCAACCCATACCCGAAATCGCTATCCCCGAAATTTTGAACCCTAAAGTAATGGGAGGTAAATTTAGTCAAAAGAATCATTCCATCGTTCTTTTTGATTTTCCCCTTCATTTTTCTTGCCCTTCCTCACCACTCCCGCATCGTTCATTTGCTGCCACACATACGAAGTCAGGTCGCCTTTTATGCTCGAATACATTGCGACAAGGTAAATGCAATTTCGGAGCCCATCGGCTCCAATTTTATTTGCGCCCGATAAGCCTTAAAATTTTTAAGTTTAAAATTGAATTTGTTTTCTTTCATTTAACCATCAAAAGACAAATTTGCCACTTGCGAGCGAATTAATTGTCCATTTCGGTAAACGGAGGGAGACATTGAGCCGGTCACTTTGAACGTTTTGGAAAGCGCAATGGCATACAAATAGAAACTGTCGTGGAGCAATGGCGCATAAGAAGAAGCCTGTTATTTAATAATGTATTTGTTTAATTACCGAAATTAGAGATTTTGCCAAAACCGTGCTACAGCATTAATTTTTCAAATTAATCATTTTATAAATTGGAAAAAAATTTTGAATTAAAATGCTTAACCTACGTCTATTGAAATGTTGTGATTTTACTCTTTTGGAAAAAGAATAGTTTGTTTTCGACCAGAACGAACATCGTTGTGTGGCTTTGTAAAGAAATGAATGGACCAAACAAAATGGGCAATTAACGGGAAAAACGCAATTTCGCCAAGCCATGGAAGGACCTGCAAGGACTGGTCGCAATCGTTGCAGAAAAAGGGCCATTGAGCGACTTGGCTGATCACTTCGATCAAAGGAAGAGCCGTTGCCCACTTGACCTGAAGTTGCAACTACAACAGCAACGTTATGGTGCAATGTGCCTGTTCTTGGGCCATAACTTTCTTCCTGATCTGTCAATCCCGGCATTTCTGGTATCATTCGAAGCTTAAACTCTGTTGAAGCTCAACATCAAGTTCAGAAATTTAGAACTCTAAGTCTGCTTTGTAATTTTTTTTTGACACTTGTTTTTCGTGGTGCTGGTGCGTTTCTTAAATTCCGCCACCTATGCGCGTTTCTTAAATCCGCCATTTTAACTGATTTTTTGTATAAATCATGCCATAACTTTCCTCAAACTCCACCATATTAAACAATCATGGTATTGTAAGATAGCCCTTGGATTACTCTATTAGCTTACTAAATTTCAAAAAATTTCATTAAGTTTTTCAAAAGTTTTGGTAATTTTTTCCACTTTTTACCTATATCCTTTAGAAAAAACTTAATGAAATTTTTTGAAATTTAGTAAGCTAATAGAGCAATCCAAGGGCTATCTTACAATACCATGATTGTTTATATGGTGGAGTTTGAGGAAAGTTATGGCATGATTTATACAAAAAATCAGTTAAAATGGCGGATTTAAGAACGCGCATAGGTGGCGGAATTAAGAAACGCACCAGCACCGTTTTTCTCGTAACTTTCTCACATTATTAATACATTCTTGAGATTTGAAGCTTTCGAATGATACCAAGAAAACAGGGACTGACTGATCAAGAAGAGCGTTATGGCCCAAGAAACCGAGGATGGCTAGTGTTGGACGCGTAAACTGGAATAGAGCCAAGGTAAGTAAGAAAGAATTCGCATACTGTATCCATCCCATTACAGTATTGTGAAAAAAAAATTAAAAACGCTTTCTGCCTCCCTGACTTATAATTACTTTTAGGTATTTATTTATATAAAAAAAATTTGTTAAGTCTGCGTTTCGTTGCTACACAAAAAATTTGGTTATTTGGAATTAAAACCAGAGTAGCGAGATGTGATGGTTTTGTAATAATTTTGATGATTTTGAGGAGTCAATGATTTTTGATGGTCTTCGGGATTTTTTGATAAAAATCTTTAAAATGGCCATCTTTAGGTTAAAATCCATTAGCAAATCAGACCAAAATTTCCAAAATTTTCCCAGGTGGCGCCTAAAAAAATTTATAGTGAGGTGACCGGCAGGAATGCCATTTTTAATAGAATTTGTTATTGGATTTCCTCTAAAAATTTTTTTTAGAGTTTTAGTTTCTGGCGATGACAGTAGGTTGCCGCAACACCCTTACTGTACAGTTAGTTATACAGTACCTTTATTGAAAATGTCCAACATCAGGTAAAAACTGCGTTGAGCAATTTTGTACGCCGCCGCTTGAACGGTCGGGTTGGGGTCGACCCACCACGGAGTTGCCTTTGAGCCGTCCAAAGAAAAGGAAAATTAAAAGAAAAAAAAGGCGCGAAAATAAATTTATAAAAGTTATGACAATTAACACTTTCAATACTATCGTCCATGGTGAGTCCGGGGATCAGATAGACTGTAAAATTAAATAGAGAAGCAGTTGGGAAAAACAGGAAATGTGAAATACATACCGTACTCAGCCGAGTCAAGGCCGCCTTGCTGAATTTTTGCAGCAAAATTGCGCAGCTGAACAAAGTCGTCGAAGCAAAGAATGACGACTGTACAAAAGGAAAAAAGAAAAGGTTATTACGGTATGAACAAACACGGAATACTGTATAACTGTGAAAGTGATGGGTATCTTCCTGGTATGAGTCACACGATAAACCATTTCATTTCATTTCACTCCGCATACATAGCAAAATATCACTTAATTTTATTTCCCTTCACTACTTAACATTTTGTTTATAGTATTCAATTTCTTTGAAACCAATCAATAATAATTTTTGTATTCTTTGTGATCCCGTTGGCCCTTGGGAAAGGCTTTTTTAATAAAATTTACAAAATTTATGGGTATTTTTAAATATTGTGCTTTGTTCTTGTGTTGTGGTTTGTGTGGACTCAAAGTCTGCTACCTCCACGTGGTTGAGTCTGAAACAGTTAATTTAAAAAAAATAAATTTGATTTTTGTCAATTTATTAACTCTGGCCAAAGCAGACAAGTGAGTGCATATGCTGAGTTGCATATTCACCATAAGATTTTTATTTGCGTAATTGAAATCCCCAAATGTCGGGTTCCCTAAGTGTCGGTCCCCAAATGTCGGATTCCCTAAGTGTCGGTCCTCAAATATCGGTCCCCAAATGTCGGGTTCCCTATGTGTCGGGTCCTCAAATATCGGTCCCCAAATGTCGGGTTCCCTATGTGTCGGGTCCTCAAATATCGGTCCCCAAATGTCGGGTTCCCTAAGTGTCGGTCCCCAAATGTCGGATTCCCTAAGTGTCGGTCCCCAAATGTCGGGTTCCCTAAGTGTCGGTCCCCAAATGTCGGGTTCCCTAAGTGTCGGTCTCCAAATGTCGGGTTCCCTAAGTGTCGGTCCTCAAATATCGGTCCCCAAATGTCGGGTTCCCTAAGTGTCGGTCCCCAAATGTCGGGTTCCCTAAGTGTCGGTCCCCAAATGTCGGGTTCCCTAAGTGTCGGTCCCCAAATGTCGGGTTCCCTAAGTGTCGGTCCCCAAATGTCGGGTTCCCTAAGTGTCGGTCCCCAAATGTCGGGTTCCCTAAGTGTCGGTCCCCAAATGTCGGGTTCCCTAAGTGTCGGTCCCCAAATGTCGGGTTCCCTAAGTGTCGGTCCTCAAATATCGGTCCCCAAATGTCGGGTTCCCTAAGTGTCGGTCTCCAAATGTCGGGTTCCCTAAGTGTCGGTCCTCAAATATCGGTCCCCAAATGTCGGGTTCCCTAAGTGTCGGTCCCCAAATGTCTGGGGTTCCCTAAGTTCTCCAAATGTCGGGTCCCTATGTGTCGGTCCCCAAATATCGTCCCCAAATGTCGGGTTCCCTAAGTGTCGGTCCCCAAATGTCGGGTTCCCTATGCTTCTCCCCCTCATCATCCTCTCCTTCCCCCTCTCCTTCCTATCCCCCCCCCCATCATCGTCGCCTTCGCCCTCTTGCTCCTCTCCTTCCTATCCCTTCTCCCCCTCATCATCCTCTCATTCCTATCCCTCCTCCCCCTCATCATCCTCACCTTCCCCCTCTTGCTCCTCTCCTTCCTATCCCTTCTCCCCCTCATCATCCTCACCTTCCCCCTCTTGCTCCTCTCCTTCCTATCCCTTCTCCCCCTCATCATCCTCACCTTCCCCCTCTTGCTCCTCTCCTTCCTATCCCTTCTCCCCCTCATCATCCTCGCCTTCCCCCTCTTCTTTCTATCCCTCCCCCTCCTCCACGTGCCCTCCCCGCTCACTTCTTGCCCTGCTCTCAATTTGACTTATGGTGTATTGTGCGTCGCTGGTGCCCGCGCCACTGATCTTAACCTTAAGGCACTTATTTTTCTGTTTTACACCCATCATTTGTTTGTTTGTGTTAAATCTTAGAATTTTTCATCACTTTTTGCTTCATTTACCTGCTCAAATATTTTTTTAGCCATTTTTCCCTAATAAAAATACAGCTTCTGAATGCCATCGCTCTTGCCCACTAATATTTACTGAAAATCTAATTTCAGAGTGCTAAATAACTTTTCCCATTTTTCCCTACTAAAAATTCGACTTCCTCTCTGTAGCTGATCACGCATTTGTCGTTGGAATTGATCGCGATTTGCAAGTCCTGCTGAAAAGACGCGCATTGGCCCGTCTCACTGAGCTGATAAATCAATGCCATAACTGTCCAATTGAAGAAATTGCACAGCGAAATGATAATTTGACCAAAACTGAAAGGGAATGTCATCAAAAGAATGAGAATGGACCGATAGAACCAACTCACTCGGTATAATTTGGGAGTGCACTGATCAAAGTGGGGTAATTGCTGAGGGAACTAAACGATAGTGCCATTGTTAATTAATTCAAATTATGGGCCAATGGATGAGTGTTCCTTTTATTACGATTAACAAATGGGATAATATTGTATTTTTTATAATATATTTTTACTTAAAAGATGAATCCGAGTTTTGTCCCCATGTAATGGAAGGGATGTTGTAAAATGTGGACACAAAAAGTGCCACTTGCGCACTGTCCGCACATGGCGGCGCTATGAAAAGGTCCACTTGTTGGTCAGCCAACAACTCGAAGGCGTATCCGAGAGCGACGGACATTACGCACTCTTCGAATCGGACAAGGAAACTGCAATTGATCATTTGACAATTCATCAATAATTAGGACAACGCATCTTAGCAAAAACACCAAGCACCTAAAATTGGTGCCGGCAGGCAACAAATTGTCGTTGAAAATGTGCTTCAAAGCCACAGAAATGGCACCGGCAGATCGAGCAAACGATAAATCGGACGACTTATTGTGCGGCATCACGAGCCCAACTTTGATCAGCGGCGGCGCAGTGCCATTTTGTTGTTGGCCAAGTGCCATTGGCAAGGCACAAAACAGCGACCAAACAGTGATCGTCTCAAAAAACACGCGCAAAACGGACATTCGAAAAAACAAACGATGAAAAATTAAAGCATTGAAAGCTCAATTAATGGCTAATAAATTGTGAAAGCCTTCTTCTCTTCTCGACTCGGATACTTTTTATGGCTTCTGTTCATATTTCCTTCTCCACAAACATTTTCTTCTCATCTCACATTTTCGTTAAACGTAAATTGTCATGCCAAAAATGCAATAAAGTTGGCTTAACAATTTAATTAGCATTTAAGAAACGAACATTTGGTGGGCATACTGTAAAATTGGCATCGAAATGCCATTAAACAGTGTTTCATCGCAATTTTTATAAACCAAATATAATAATTAAAAGACTAATTAATGCCTCTCTTAGTCATTTAACACTGCTCATTATTATTGGGTTAACTGTTGTTGATAGCAGAGACAGAAGCAGCAAACTTTTTGTCGGTATTTCACGAAATGATCAAATCAAAGTTTAAGGTTACATTTGAAAATGTTTGCCAATTGCTTAATTAGGTTTGATTATATATTATGCCAATGAGCAGGATGAATGTGATTTTTCAAAATTACTGGACATGGAAGTTTGTTTGATTTTGGTTTTAAAACCGGGATCTTTCACAGAACGATTTCCTTCCCCTGAAAATTATGTGGACAACTCTGAAGATCGGCACCGAATTCAGCGAAATTTCAAAAATTTGTCGCACAGTCCCACCGAAATTTTCTCTGAAAATCCAGAGAATCCCAAAAAAAGTTTTTGCTTTCTCAAGTGAATTTGGTATGGAAAACAGTTGCATGGTGGATCTATGCAGAGCACCAAATTTGACTCCGAATCTTAAAGTTGAAAAAGTTGGACATTAATCGGTGTCCAATTCACCAATTTTGGACCAGAAATTTGAAAATGTAAAGGAAGAAGAGTTGAAAAGGAAAATGGTGGACCTATGCAGGTCACCTATTTTGAAAAATTCGGAAACTGACCCATCTGACGCGTCTCAGATTATTGAAAAAGTTTTGAACAGTGAAGGGACGGAATCAAAATTGGTGGATCGAAACCGAACACCTATTGAAAAAGAGTTTGAAGAAAAGAAGGTGGCTGAATTCAGAAAATCGGCGGAGAGAAGCCATGTTAAAATTGAAAAGGAAGCAAATCGGGATCTAATTCAGAACCGATTGGACGATGACACCGAAAAGGGCGGAAATAAATTGAATTATGAGAAGTTTTTCGAAATTCTCATTCGAAAAATTGAGAACCGTGCACATTGTCAATTCTCCCAAAAAAGTCGGTTTTGTCCAAAATAAGAATATCGACATTATAAAAGTAGAATTTGGAACCGATGTCAGTACTGTCCGGTTATCCAACAAACAGTGAAAAGACCGAAAGTATTTCTGAATTCCAATAAAAAAGGACAAGAGCGAAGAGAGTTTGTCTCAAGAAAACGTCCGCCGAGTCTCCTCTCAATTCAAATTTTTCCTCCATTTCCACAAATGCAGGACAATTGTTATTGGAAAGGCTACAGACATGCCTCCCATGCCTACCCTTTACCCCGGAAAATCCCATTTCAGTTCCAATTCGCCGATGTCGTCTCAAACCCGTACCGCAAACCCGACAATGATGCCATTTCAAACCCGTGCCACTGCCCAACAACCTTGTCGGCCAGGAGGCCTTTGCGTCAACGAAGGGGAGGAACGTCGCCTGATCGCTTCGCAGGAGCTCACAAGGGAACATTCCGAACTGTGAGTATTCAAATCACTTTAAAACCACTTTTATCGTGTAAAGCATAGTCGATTTACTATTGTAAATTTTTTGGCTTTTTGGCTCCACCCCCCAAACTGATCAGAAAAAAGTGATCAAAGTTCCGAAAAAATCGATAAAAGTGGGTAATTTTGAAAAAATTCATTAAAAATGAAATTCTTTCATTGCAACGTCGGGGGGAGTGTAAACAAAGACCACCTTCAACACTCAGTTTTTAAAGGGCTATTGATTGATGTAATTTTTGAAGAATTTTTTTTTTGCAAAATTTATTTTTTTTAAAAGAAAAATTTCAGTTAAGCGGGACACTTCAGTCCCGAGGCCATAACTTGCCAGGGCTTGCCCGGAGCAAAATCTTCTCTGAGCACTTTTGTAGAGCATTTGAAGGGCTATCTAATGAGATTTTATACGTTAAAAACTCAAAAACTTTCGAGTTACGCCACCCACTTTTATCGACTTTTCGGAACTTTGATCACTTTTTTCTGATCAGTTTGGGGGGTGGAGCCAAAAAAGCCAAAAATTTACAATAGTAATCGACTATGCTTTACACAATAAAAGTGGTTTTAAAGTGATTTGAATACTCACAGTTCGGAATGTTCCCTTGTCAGCTGGTCGGGGCGGGGAGAAGTGATGCGGCAAATGGATATCTGACCCCTTTTTGATATGGCACGATTCTTTTTGTCCTTTTCCTATTTCAGTCCAACATTCATTCCCTCCGTTTTTATTATTTATTCTCAGCAGATTAGAATAGATATATGTAGTTTAGATTTGATTTGATTCCGCGGCTTGGATTATATTTTTATTGGTCTTTCGTCTTCCCTCTGTTTTCATATTGGGTAATTGTCAAATAAAGTGTTGACAAACCATAAATTATATTGTGGGCTTTCGACACCGAATAGCCTATTATCAACAGTCGATTCCCATTCGCCCGGTCCCGATTCTCAGTTTGTTAGTACTTGTCTTTTCCTTGTCCCAACCCACAAATTAGTGATGGACTGCAAATCTGAGGGTTTTTTTTTGCCCCTTTAGTGACGTCGAAGCAATGACGAAAATGCGGTCAATAATTGGCGAATTTGGCAAACAGTTTGGCACTTTGGTGGTCGAAGTTGAGGCACATTTGCTTGGTAATGCGGACAGCAAAGACAGAAGTGAAATGGAAGAACAATTGGACAAAATAATCGCCTTTATGGAGAAAAATGAAACACTTGGTGAAGTGAAATATTTCAAAATGGCAAAAAACGAATTGAAAGCCGAAAAAAATGACGAAGCGATGGCCAAAAGAAAGGGTGCTGAGTCGTTATATAAAAACCATCAAAAAGGGCGTTATATAAAAAACCATCAAATGGGGTTTTTCTTGTTTTTATCGATTTTCCTTGTGTTTTGGGCGTTATATAAAAAACCATCAAAAAGGGCGTTATATAAAAAACCATCAAATCATCTTGTTACCGTATTAAGGCTTAGAAAAACAATCGTGCCAATAAAATAATTGATACATAACAACAAAAGAAAAACTCTATTTTAGAAATTAAAATGCAATCTTTTATAGAAAATTCACACAATAGAAAAATTTTCCTTTTATAAACATTAACAATTTTATATGATTATTTAGTTTTATCTATTTAAACAATATTTTTATTTATTTCTTTTTATTTTATTTTACTCAGCCAATTTCCATATACCAATATCATTTACCCAATTTTTAATGAAATTTTTTTATTAAATTTTTATTCGCCTTTCTCAAGGGCTAACTAGAGAAAAAAAAAACATCTATCAACAAGCATTAAGTGAAACAGGAAATTCCATTTTTGACAGATAAAACAAAAAAATTTCAATTTGTCCGGATCGAGTGTGTCGTCTTTTTGTTCCTTTTAAATCTAAAATGAATGTGATTTAAGTACGTTTTTTAACATTATTTACCATACCAAAAATACAAATTTCTTCCAAATTTGGCATGGACCACATTTCACCGATTTTTCGGAACAAAAATTCATTGTTAAAGCTTTCCAAATCAATTGAAATTTCTCGATCGGCAAACGAAAAATTTGATTGGAAAAAAAACTTTGAGGTACTCCTTGTCTGCAGAAATTTTTTATTATTAAATGACGTTTTTAAATATTATTGACACTTAATTTATTATTTTTTTAAATTTATATTAAACTCATACATTCACGTCCATTTCCATCTTTTAAATTATAACCAATTACAATGCCGGCTGCAATTGAACCAATTAGTATTGGGGTTAGGACAATTGCCGAATTAAATTTTTAAGCAAAATTAACCCTTTTATATTATCAGGCCAATGCTAAATCATATGAATGCACAAAAATTTTTTTTTGCAAAATTTGTTACTTATCAGTTAAAATCATTAAACGAACAATTTAAAGAGAAAGCATTTGATCAAGAAACCCTTTAGACAAACAATTAAAGACAAAAAAAATTTGCTGCCGCAAATTTTGCAAAATTTGTTACTTATCAGTTAAAACCATTAAACGAACTTAAAGAGAAAGCATTTGATCAATAAATTTTAAAAAATTTGATAAATTTTTAATTAATTTCTTGAGGGTTGATTATTGCTTCAAAATGCCCATGGCCATCATAATAAACAAAAACAGAGTTTATTAATTTCCGGATGAAATAACTGCCACCATGTATGATTTTCTATACCTTGACGAAATTGATAAAGCTCTTCTTCTATAAATTCCATTAAATCTAGGCGTATTTCTTTAGCTGTATTATAATTGTCATCACCAGTAAGTAACAAAGAAAGTGTACGGTAAAAACAATTACCATCGCCAACAATTGAACAAATTTGTCCTTTTACAACATTCGAAATGAATTTATTAAATAATTTGTGCTTAATATTTACCTGGACCATATTTATGTGGATTAATTAATTTGTTTTGACCAAAGTTAAATATTGGCTCAACTTAAATGAGATCTTTCCATATTATTAATAGAACATTTTCTATTTTTAACTTATATTTAGTCGCATATTATCATATTCAAAATTCAATCTCTATTTATTGTATTTATTACCATAATTATATTCCCATTTATTACAAAATATTTGCATTTCGTGAAAATTCATTGGTTAAATAAAAGAGGATCAAAACTTTAGTAGTACCTTAAATAAAATTGTGAAAGAAATTAGAATATACTTGCTTATTTCTAAAAAAGTAATTCTTCTTCATCGTCACTGCTCTTTTCTCGTACAGAAATGCTTTTCTGGGATTGTGTCTGTGAATTGTTTTTATCATTGATTTTGCGTTTTCTCTAAAAAATTATCATTTAAAAATATTTAAATAATTAACGACCGATTTATTCTACTATCTTTGATAGTTCTTCCTTTGTCATCTAGACTTAGCAACAGAAAGCTTAATCTATCAAGAACCCGTTCGGTAGTCTGCTGGAATTGCATTTCATCCCCTTGTTCTTTTTCCATTTCAATTGTATCCTAACGATAGTTAATTTAATTATTTATTATTTGAAACTAATATACTTCATATTCATCAAGTGTTCTTAAAATTTGATTATCAATATTTTTATATAATTTGTCTCTTTGTCTTGGTATTATTTTATTCATATTCAATTTCGAAATTCTTGAATCATATTCAGAAACAATTTGTTGTAAATAATGTACAAAATTATTAACCGTTCCACGTTTGATTACAGAAGGATCCCTTTTTAATGTAAAATAAGTAACGAATATTTTTTTAGTAAACCTTTTCATAGAAGAGTGAAATCCCTCAGCAGGATTTATCCCTCTAGTTCTCACAAGACGATTAAAGTTCCATAAATTGGTATCTTTATATTTTTCAAACCATTGTTTTTGTAAATAATTAGTTAAAGCAATTGCTTCAGTTTTTAATATATGGTTTGTAATGCCATCAGTATAAAATTTCAGAATCGGCCATACTTTAAGGACATGATTTTTATGTAATAAAGGTAATGATACCATTCTTCTAATCTAAAATTATTCTATTTCTTTAATAAAAGTGTTACATACCCATTTGTGTATTCCCCCTTTGTTGTCAGATAAGTATTCTCTATTTAAATTTACCATATTTACTTTTAAATGTATTAATAAGGCTTTTGTATAATGGAATAAACAGCCATAAATTAGGTTGTTATCAAAAACAGTCTTCAAAACATTTATTTGTGCACCTTCATAATCAACGTGTATTCTTTTTATATTTTTATTGTAATCAGACCATTCGCGTTAATTTCTCGCCATACGATTGAGTAAGAGTTTATATTTCTAATAAAAATACAATTAAAAAAAAAGACTTAAAATACCTTCTCTCCATTAACGCAAAAACTAACGGTACCCACTCACCGTCACCCTCAGGCGCTAATTCTTGAGTGTACTATATTACAAAGGAAAAGTTATACATTAAAAATTATATTTTTAAATCGCTAAAAATAATACCAATCCATGCACAATATATAATTGCATAAAAGGTTTTGGTGCTACTTCAAAAGTCCCGTCTAGTGCGATAATTGGACATTTTTGCATAGCTTGGCTTGCAGTTTTGGTAGCAAAATGATTATACCTTCTTCTCTATTTCGGTATATAACCCAGCTAAATATCAAATGAATTTCTTATAATTTAAGTCCGATAAGTTTAAGCAACTTACTTATCTTGACTTGAAAGTTCTTTATTTAATGCCAATTTTATAGAACCAAAACGTGTTATTAATAAAGATTCTGGCAAATTATATGGGTCAGTTGAAATTCCGTGTGCTTGCTGTCTACGTCTATTATATGAACGTCTGACAGAATTATAAGTTGGGTAATGAAATGATAACGACTGTTCTGATAATGATTCGGTATCTGTTGCTACGTCAAAAGACTCAGCTTTTTGAAACCCCTGATTAAACAAAGTTAAATTTAAAATAAATTTAAATTTACTTCACGCCATAAACTTTAATGTTAGCAGTGCAATTTATTATTTTATTTCGTTGTTGTCTATCGATCTGTTCAGCGCTAAATTTTTCAATTTCTTCTCCCAAGCAGTCATTATGATGTATTATTGGACGTGAAGAAACTATTTCGGTATTTTCATTAATTATTGCGTGTGCAATTATCGGTTCCCTATGCTTTTATTTTATTTTAAAATAAAATATAAGTAATACCGTGAATTATTTTTTGCTGTATAATTTGACACTTAATACAAGAAATGTAAAATTTGTTATTGTAAATTTGTGTGACACCAAATTTTCTCCAATTGTCTTCCTGTTCTTTTCCTATTAGAAACAACTTTTCTTGATCATTTTTTGTTGTACATTGTTTTACAACATATTCTTTTTCCTTTGCATTCGTTGAATATTTTCGCAAACTTGCTTTGATTTTTGACAGATATCTTTCCAATGTAGGTTTGCTTAGGTTTTGCGATGATTCATTATTAATTTTTTGAAGTAATTCATTTATTGTGCGGATTTCTCTTTTTCATATTTATTTAAAAGATTTTTAATTATCTCGTCATTAATGAAAGAATCAAAGGCAGAACCACGGCTTCCACCAATAATCTTATCGTAAATCCAATTTTTAAAAAGAAAAATGAATATAATGAATAATATACAATATACGGTTTTTGATGGCCCATGCTTTCCATTTAATAGAAATAATAAAATATTAGTCAATCTAGCGTAAATCAAAAGATAAAAAAATCAAGCTTTTTTATAGATAAATTGACGTAACATTTATATTAAATTCAATAATTGATTAAATTTAATGCTAATATTGTACAAACAAATATTTATTAAAAAATTATTTTATATGGGTTTTATTTTATTGGCACGATTGTTTTTCTAAGCCTTAATACGGTAACAAGATGATTTGATGGTTTTTTATATAACGCCCTTTTTGATGCTTTTTTATATAACGCCCAAAACACAAGGAAAAATCGATAAAAACAAGAAAAAACCCATTTGATGGTTTTTTATATAACGCCCTTTTTGATGGTTTTTATATAACGACATAGCACCAAAGAAAGATGCAAAAATGCATAATGGAGGCAAAACTGAGCATTTTGGAAAGGGAATTGGCAACCAAAAAAGAATTGTTCCAAAATAATGACATTTACAACACCGAAATGGTCGCTTTTATGCCCGAGTAAGTTCCGACCGTGAATAGTCCTACTATATTCACAGTAAGTTCAACCGTAATTTCAGTTAGAAAAGGAGACGAATGAAAATATTTAACTTAAAAAGAAGGAAAGAAGTAATTCGATGGAAAAGGGACAGACAAACAGACAGATCAATTAACTCTCTTCTTTGTCTATTTTCTCTCTCACTCTCTCTCTTTCATACTCTCTTTTTGTTCACTCATTTTTGGCATTTTGTCCGGCATTTTAATGTTAAATGATCTTTTGTAATTTTATCCATTTCCCATTCTTCGTCATTTTCGCGTTTTTCATTCCGTTGTCGCATTATTACCATCCGAACTGTGCAACATTCGCATCACTGCCGGATCACCCTCAAGGCCAAGCAGCCAAAAGGTTTCGAGAACGCCCTTTCCCTTGAAGGGACATTTGGTACACTAATTAGACAATGCTAATAAGGGCAAAGGAATTAAATTCTGAAAACATTTAAGTCATTTAGTGGGAATGAGACTTAGCCCATATTTAAATAAAATAAAAAGGACAAAACCAAATAGTTGCAATACCTTCACTAAAATCTCTCCACGCGCTTGAGTGACGAAACCTCCGAGAACATTGACCAAAAAGTGATTTGTCGTTGTTGAAATGTGAATTCGCATTGCTTAATGGCATTTGATGGTTAAAAACAGCAACTAGCTAATTGCTTAAGTTACGCTTTGAGCTGCTTTCCAGCCGTGCCGCTGTGTTAATTGTGTCGCCGAAAAGACAATAACGGGGCATCGAAAGGCCTTTTAATGTTTGAATTTATTTGAAAAAAATATATTTTAATTATTTTATATTTTATAATTAAGCAAGGCTCCCATATTGATTGAAAGCCTCATTATCCTCCTCTAAAATTCACTGACCAACGACGCCCGCCACGGTGGAACCGGTGTGAATGCCAATACGGAGACGGAGCCGTTCAGTGGGCAAATGGGGAATGGTAAAGCTGCCCAAATTGCGCATGAATGCCAATGACATTTTGGCAACGTGCTGCGCATGTTCGTGCCCATTGCGGTGGGGCAGTCCCGAAACACACAAATAGCCATCCCCTTAAAATGGCAAAAAGATGGCACAAATCATTCAGATATTATTATTATTATTATTTTACTAAATAAAATACTTAAAAACAAATGCAATAATATTCTGCAGTACCAATTGTCTCGACTTTGTACACGTCGAATTCCGCGATGATTGAGTCCAACAGAGTGTAGAGGTTGTTCAGCAGATTGACCACCTTCAAAATTATTATTTTTTCATAAATAAGATTTTTAAAAATGATTTTTCGCCTGCAGAGGAGAACATTTTGAAGCGATTGTTGTGAATGAAACGACATCCTAAAAAAGTTAAAACAATTTAAATATTTTGTTTTTTAGAACTTACCGAGAAGAATACCGTGACGCAATCGAATGTTTCGGGCTCCACCGATTGTCCAAGTTTCAATTTGTCGGCAACTTGTCTTTATTTTTTGGACTTTCAGTTTATTTAATTGCATTGTTTCCCACTTGGGCAACATTCGGTAGAGCAGAATGTCCGTCTTCTTCTTCTCCTCCACCAATTCTTTGGTGCGCTCCTCAACTTCCTCCTCCAATGAGCCGGCGTACACTTCGAGCATGTTGAACACGTGGTCCATCAGATTGGTGCTCCTAACGAAAACATTGTTTAATCATTTTATTTAATTATTTTAATCGATCGTTTAAACATTTTATTTAATTATTTTAATCAATTGTTTAATCATTTTATTTAATTATTTTAATCAATTGTTTAATCATTTTATTTAATTATATTTTTCCCTAATTTATGTTAATTTGAGCACCTTCCCGTGTTCATCGACTGCAATAGGGCGGTAACCGTTTCCATTTTTGGCCGTTCCGCGCCACTTTCGTCCCAACAGTCTTTGATCAGATGCAGCAGTGCTGGCGACAAGTCCTGGCTGCTCGGCTCCAATTTGGGACGGAATGCCCTTTTTCCGCCAGTTCGGATCATATAGACAAACTCTTTAAAATTAAATATTTCCAATTTTCTTTTTCTTCCCCATTCAATTTGCCCACCTTCAACATTTCCCTTCGCTTCGTCTTGCTCCCAAATTGGCTTCATATTCACAATCAAAAAAAAGAAAAGCATTCAAAAAAGGAATGACATCCAAAAAAAAGAAAAGAAAATTACTTCAGAAGAAACAATCGCAAAACTGTAAACATCGCCCGATTTGTTGCCCACAAGGTCGTTGTCGCGCAACAATTCGGGCGCTGTCCAGACCAAATCTGAAATTCACTCAAAATGTACGTATATTCTTTCTTATTTTGTCGACCTTTTGGTTCTCTTTTTTCATTTGCTCGAAAGAAACGAAGACCGAACTCGGACAGTTTGACTTGCCATCGGTCGTCGATCAGACAATTGGTCGAACGCAAATTGCCGTGCCATCCTGAGAATTTGTTCGTTGGCTTTTTCGCCAAAATTCTTTTGGCCCCACCAATTTGTGACGCGTGAAGGAAACGCAATCCTTCGGCTACGTCACGTACCAGTGAATAAATGAAGAAGCCGTCCATGGTCAGAGAAGAAGAGCCGGAGATCACATCCTGCAAAGAAAAGCGTGACAATTAAAAAAACACACCCAAAAAAAGAGACCGAAAGTGGGCCACGAGAGCAATAACGCCAAAGGGACAGCAAAGCGGCGCCGTCGATGGAAAGTCCGATGAAACGGTTCACATTTTCACCATCCAAAAGGCGCATCTGAAAGCATTTTGAAAAAATGCAAGAACGCCTTTTCAACTAACGCACTGTTCTCAATTCGGCCATGTCTTGGGGACTCAGTCGGACACCCACTGAAAAAGGAAAAATGTAAAACAGTTAAACAATAAAAAAACAAAAAGTTTGACAAGAATAAAATGCCGATCCGATATATTATTATTAGGGAGCGGATTTATATGCACAAAAACAAGCCAAATATGCGCATAAAATATGCTCGAAAAATGTAAAATATGCATTAAATATGCACCAAAATAGCAAATAAGGAAAAAATTACAATTTAACATTCAAATGGCTATTTTTAAAGTAAATTGCAGAAATATTATTTTTTTCCAATATATATAAAATTTTTAAATTTTTTTACGAAATATTTTGGAGAATATTTTTATTTTCAAAATTATTGCCAAAAATTTTCTCAAAAAAATTCCATTTTTCCCTTTTTGGGATACTAATTTCAAAATTGTGCTAAAGTTGATTTTAAGGGGTGTAAATTCAGAAATTTTTGCAAAAAATGCGAAATATGCATGAAAATATGCACCAAAAATGCCAAATATGCAAAAATATGCATCTGAAAAGTCATCGTAGAAGCTTCAAACCAAGTTAAAAAAACGTTTTTCGTGCTAATTAGCAAAAATATGCATTTGCATGAAAATTCGCTCCCTAATTACTATTAAGGCTCAAATTTTTTAGGTGTTAAAAATCGCGAATAGGTACCTGAATAGTTGCTAAAAAAACCCCTCAAAATAGTTGCTAAAAACCCGAAAAACCTCCCCAAATAGGTGCAAATAGGTGATAAAAACAGAAAGAAAAATGCCCTAAAGTTTTTTAGTTGCTAAAATTCCGGGTCTAATTATTATTTTTGGAAAACACACGAATATGTTTCTTGAATAGGAAAGAATGAATGACCCGAATGCTGAACGCCGATCACTCTCTCCCCGTTCATAATGTACACAATGCCATTGAAATTGTGTTTGACTGAAACATGCGAATGGTAAGAGTCGCGCGTGAACTGAGAGGAATTGCTGGACTGGAGAGAGCGCACACTTTCCACAAATTTCTTCTTAAAAAAATTTCATTGATTTTTTTTTTGAAAAATAAAAAATAAAAGACCCTTATATAAATTTTTTTTTTAATTCTTAAAATGAATTTTTTATCTTATATTTGATTTTTAATGAGATTGGTTTTCGTATTGCTTAGTCCATTTTTCATTATCTTTCATGAACCCATTTTCTTTGTTTTTGGCTTACTTTTGTGCCCGCCGGCGTCAGAGTGTTATAAGCGATTTGCCAGAGGCGATTCTGCCGTTCCATTTCCTGCGCCTTGGACTGGAACAGCCAGTAAATGCCGAAAGTTATTGAGCCCAGAATGATCAACAACAGACAACCAGCAGCGATCACGTAACCGCGGTATTCAGTGAAGAAGTCCATGTGACAGCCATTGCCGTCGAAGCCGCACAACGGCACGGCCAATGGTTTAACACCGTTTCGGCTCGACCAAATCAGCTTCTCGGATGATGCATTGGTCCAAGTGGTATTCTTTTCAATTAATCAAATTTACATAACAATATTAATAAAATTGCATGCATTCCAAAATTTGGCTCCCTCATCAATCAAATGCCAATCACCGAAGTCGTTGGTACCCGACAAATCTATCCCAAAAATCATTGGTCCCCGACCAACCCATTCTCGGAATCGCTGATCCCTGTGAGATCGTGAGCCCGAAGGTAGTGGAAGATGAACTTAGTCAAAACAATCATTCCGTCGTTATCTCCCCTTTCTTTTTTTTTGCCTTTCCTCACCACTCCCGAATCGCTGATTTGCTGCCAAATAAATGAAGTCAGGTCGCCTTTTATGCTCGAATACATTGCGACAAGGTAAATGCAATTTCGGAGCCCATCGGCTCCAATTTTATTTGCGCCCGATAAGCCTTAAAATTTTTAAGTTTAAAATTGAATTTGTTTTCTTTCATTTAACCATCAAAAGACAAATTTGCCACTTGCGAGCGAATTAATTGTCCATTTCGGTAAACGGAGGGAGACATTGAGCCGGTCACTTTGAACGTTTTGGAAAGCGCAATGGCATACAAATAGAAACTGTCGTGGAGCAATGGTGCATAAGAAGAAGCCTGATATTTAATTTTATATTTACTTAATTATAAAGCTATTTGCTTTACTCTATCAAAAAAATTAATATTTTTTTTTTACATGCCAGAACAAAAAAACGTTTTGTGAGTGTTAAGCCCTTGTTTAGCGATTAATAACACGCCAAAGAGTTATAAGTTTATTTTGCAAAAAAAAAAAAATTAAATCTTTTTAAAAAATTATAATTTTTGTGATTTTTCATTTATATCTTTTTAAAGATAAGATAAGCAATTTTCTTTTCTTTTTTTTTGGTTTTGGCTGAACTACTAAAGCTCTTGAACAAAAATTGGCTGAGACGGAGTTAATCCGTTGACCGAACAATGGGTTAAATTTCACTGTAAAAATGGAAAACCGCCAAGCCATGGATGGAAGGACCTGCAAGGACTGGTCGCAATCGTTGCAGAAAAAGGGCCATTGAGCGACTTGGCTGATCACTTCCTGATCAAAGGAAGAGCCATTGCCCACTTGACCTGAAGTTGCAACTACAACAGCAACGTTATGGGTCAACGCTGCTGCTTATACAACGAATTCATTGATACCGTGTTATAATTGGCATACTGTATCCATCCGGTGCTAGGTCGTTTCTTAAATCCGAAATTTTTACTGATTTTCGACTAAATCTAGTCATAACTTTGTTCAAACGTAACCAAATGAAATAATCTTCGTATCCTAAGATAGTCCTTGAATTGCTCTATAAGTTAGATAAATTTCAAAAAATCTCATTAACTTAAAAAAATTTAAATTAAAAAAGTAGAAAAAATTGCCATTACTTTTGAAAAGCTTAATGAAATTTTTTGAAATTTTGTAAGCTTATAAAGCAATATAAGGGGCATTGCATGAAATCAAGATTGCTTAATCTGGTTGTGTCTGAGAAAAGTTATGACTTGATTTAGTCGAAAATTCATTAAAAATGGCGGATTTAAGACACGCCCATAGGGGCGGTTTTTAAGAAACGTCCCAGCACGTATCCATCCCATTACAGTGCATGCTAATTCTCTCGTGGCAAAATGAATGTCCCGGTCGCAAATCACAGAAAAAAATGCCATGGATCTTGGTAGCGTCCCACCCCTACCGTTGCAGAATGACTACTCAATTTTTTTTATTCACCCTTTAATACAGCACCTTTATTGAAAATGTCCAACATCAGGTAAAAGCTGCGTTGAGCAATTTTGTACGCCGCCGCTTGAACGGTCGGGTTGGGGTCGACCCACCACGGAGTTGCCTTTGAGCCGTCCAAAGAAAAGGAAAATTAAAAGAAAAAACAGGCGCGAAAATAAATTTATAAAAATTATGACAATTAACACTTTCAATACTATCGTCCATGGTGAGTCCGGGGATCAGATAGACTGTAAAATTAAATAGAGAAGCAGTTGGGAAAAACAGGAAATGTGAAATACATACCGTACTCAGCCGAGTCAAGGCCGCCTTGCTGAATTTTTGCAGCAAAATTGCGCAGCTGAACAAAGTCGTCGAAGCAAAGAATGACGACTGTACAAAAGGAAAAAAGAAAAGGTTATTACGGTATGAACAAACACAGACTACTGTATTTTTCGTGGAATTTCCTGGCTACAAATCCTTCCCCTTCCTCCTCCTTCTTCCTTCCCTCATCTCCCGCGCTCTCCCCCATCACTATCATTCTTCTCCGCTTCCTCCTCCTACCCGCAAACCTCCTCCTTCCCCTAATCCTCCTCCTGCCCCCCTCATCATCCTTCGCTTCCTCCTCCATTGTCCTTCCCCCTCTTCCTGCTCATCCTCACTCGCTTCTTCCACCGCTTCCTTCTGCCCTCCTCTTCCTTTATTCTCCCTCCTCCTTCCCTTATCACCCTCCTAACCTTCTCCTCCCCCTCATCCTCCCCCTTTATCCTCCTCGTCCTCCGCTTCCCTTCCCCCTCCTCCTTGTGCCATCCTCGCTTACTTCTTGCCCTGTTATGAATTTGATCTATGGTGTATTGGACGTCGCTGCCTGCGCCACTGATCTTAACCTTAAGACACTTATTTTCTGTTTTATCGTCCTTTTTGTTTGTTGGCTTAAAACTTAGGATTTATTTTCTCATTTGCTCATTATAATGCCAAAATCCCTTTTTGTCTCTGTTGCCCTACTAAAATTTTACAGTATTAAAATTTCATTTGACTTCCTCTCTGTAGCTGATATCGCATTTTTCGTTGGAATTGATCGCGATTTGCAAGTCCTGCTGAAAAGACGCGCATTGGCCCGTCTCACTGAGCTGATAAATCAGTGCCATAAGTGTCCACGTGAAGAAATTGCACAGCGAAATGATAATTTGACCAAAACTGAAAGGGAATGCCATCAAAAGAATGAGAATGGACCGATAGAACCAACTCACTCGGTATAATTTGGGAGTGCACTGATCAAAGTGGGGTAATTGCTGAGGGAACTAAACGATAGTGCCATTGTTAATTAATTCAAATTATGGGCCAATGGATGAGTGATTTCTTTTATATATGAAAAAACAGAGAGATATATAGCTATGTATAGGGTATTTATAATATATTGTTACTTAAAAGATGAATCCGAGTTTTGTCCCCATGTAATGGAAGGGATGTTGTAAAATGTGGACACAAAAAGTGCCACTTGCGCACTGTCCGCACATGGCGGCGCTATGAAAAGGTCCACTTGTTGGTCAGCCAACAACTCGAAGGCGTATCCGAGAGCGACGGACATTACGCACTCTTCGAATCGGACAAGGAAACTGCAATTGATCATTTGACAATTCATCAATAATTAGGACAACGCATCTTAGCAAAAACACCAAGCACCTAAAATTGGTGCCGGCAGGCAACAAATTGTCGTTGAAAATGTGCTTCAAAGCCACAGAAATGGCACCGGCAGATCGAGCAAACGATAAATCGGACGACTTATTGTGCGGCATCACGAGCCCAACTTTGATCAGCGGCGGCGCAGTGCCATTTTGTTGTTGGCCAAGTGCCATTGGCAAGGCACAAAACAGCGACCAAACAGTGATCGTCTCAAAAAACACGCGCAAAACGGACATTCGAAAAAACAAACGATGAAAAATTAAAGCATTGAAAGCTCAATTAATGGCTAATAAATTGTGAAAACCTTCTTCTCTTCTCGACTCGGATACTTTTTATGGCTTCTGTTCATATTTCCTTCTCCACAAACATTTTCTTCTCATCTCACATTTTCGTTAAACGTAAATTGTCATGCCAAAAATGCAATAAAGTTGGCTTAACAATTTAATTAGCATTTAAGAAACGAACATTTGGTGGGCATACTGTAAAATTGGCATCGAAATGCCATTAAACAGTGTTTCATCGCAATTTTTATAAACCAAATATAATAATTTAAAAGACTAATTAATGCCTCTCTTATTCATTTAACACTGCTCATTATTATTGGTTAACTGTTGTTGATAGCAGAGACAGAAGCAGCAAACTTTTTGTCGGGTATTTCACGAAATGATCAAATCAAAGTTTAAGTTACATTTGAAAATTGTTTGCCAATTGCTTAAATTAGTGTTTGATTATATTATTATATTGCCTGGGGGGCCCATTATCCGATCACAAGTTGGATTGGGGCCAACGCTGCACGAAATTTCGTTTCGTTTTTGTTTCGTCCTACATTTCCCCGCACTTATTGAGTTTCTTAAATTTAAGTTTTGTGTTAAATCTCTTAACGAATCAGATCCAAATTTTCAAAATTTTTCCCAGTGGCACCAATCGGCACCAAAAACTGATTTTGTTAGTTTCAAGCCAAAATATGACAAAATATTCTATTTAATGTGCAATTTATAAACATTTTAATAAATGAGTATGTATTTTTGTTGGGGCCAAATGAGTATTTTGAAAATTTTGAGATGGCAACTCTGGTTTTGGATATAGGCGCAAATGCGTGGACACTTTTTCATGATCGAGTCCTGCTTATAATGGTAAGAAACAAACCGGGGAAATATCGGTAAAAACGGAACGAATTTTTTCAAAATTAAACTCAAAAATTGTTTAAAAAGATTTCTGATTCTTTTGGGATCGGAATTCCGATGTTTTTGGACCGAAATTCCAATTTTCCGATTTCCGATAAAAAATTTGCAATCGGAATTCATCGTCGCCATCCCTGATATGCACCAGGGATGCCGCCGATTTCCGGTTTTCCGTTTTCCGATGGTTTTGGGACGACCGGAATTCCGATTTCCTTTGGGGCATCAGAATTCTGATTTTCGATATTTTTGGGGAAAAATCGGAAAAAAGCGGAATTAATTCTAAAACTATCAAAGCGAATGTCTTGGTGTAATATCTTTTGACACTCAATTTATTTCAATTTTTTCAAAATTGAACGCAAAAATCATAAATTTTTTTCAAACTGATCATTTTGACAATTTTGAAAAAGTGTTCGAAGAGCAAGAAAACCTAAATTTTTTGGGGCGAGTCGGTTGTGCCGATAGGCGCCACCGGGAAATTTTTTTTGAAAATTTAGGTCTGATTTGTCAAAGAATTTGGGGCTAAAAAAATCATTTTTCCAGATTTTTCAAAAAACCCTAAAAATGATCATTTCAAAAAACCCATTATTGCCCCCTAAAAACATCAATATGATTATATCTGTGAACCCTATTTTTATTACTTTTTTACACTTGGAATTAAAAAAATATATAAAAAAAAATAGTTTTTTTGTATGAAAAATTAATCAATGATTAATAATGTTACTGCCTTGATCTGAAGGGTAAGGAATACGCCTTTGTCCCTTATTTGTATAGCGAAAGTCCAGTTCTTGTGGCCAATTTCCATTGTCTAAATTTGACCTTTTTTACTTAAAATTAAAGCCAGATTTATTAAGATTATAGGAAATATTTTTTGCTTTTGCATGTAATTAATTCAAATTAAGATTACCGCTTAACAGACAACAAAGTAATAATGTAAATGCAGGACAAAATTAAATGGCTAATTAGTAGGTTTGATCAAAATCGGTTTAAAACCGGTCCTCCCGGTTTTCGGTTAGGCCGGTTTTGCCACCCCCGGTTTTCGCTTTCGGTTTTTGGCCCAAAAAGGCCGGTTTTCGGTTTCGGTTTCGGTTCGGTTAACCGACCGTGAACAACCCTACTAATTAGTTCGTGCATAATGGCAATGCCTTTAATAAATATTCTTAGTTTGCTTTATTATCGGTTTAATAAATGTGTCAATATCATTTGATTGCTTTCAACTGTAAAGATTAGGCTGATAACAAAATTTAGTCCCTTTCCATTTTTTGGTTTTCACATTTATTTCAATCATTTTAATTAATGGATATTTTAAAAATGTAAAGAATTGTTTAATGAGGAAAATATATAGTCGCTTAATTTTTTTCATGTTGCGGATTTGGTGCTTTATCTTCTGGTCGATTGTCCTCTCGTGCCTTCGGCTGTTGTGCGCTTTTCTCCGTTGATTTATCCTTATCGGGATTTTGTCGCCTTTTTTGAGTAGTCAGAACTTTATCGCAGTTTTCCACTTTTCCGTAGTCGGTCGCCTTTTTCACTAATCAGAGTTCTCTTTTTTTATGAGGAAATTCCTATTAATGCTTCACAAAATTGTATTGCCAAAAACATGGTGATCTGAAACCAGAAAAGAAAATTTTCGGAAAAAATTCCTAGGGATTGTAAAAGCATTCTGAAAAAACGATTAGACCCATTAGAAAGAGCACAAAATTCTCTACAGAATTGCTTTTGGGATGGTCGTCTATGACTTTTCTCTATTTTCTTAAGGCCAAATTAAAATGTCTGTTGCCCCGCCCCCATACACAAACACTTTCCTGTTTATCCTTCGGCTGTCAAAAAAAGAAATGTGAATTTACTTTTGATCAAATTGTAGTTTTTCAATTTATTTTAATCATTGAACTCCCAAAAACTTCTTCCAATGCCATTTGGTCTTATTTTGAGGGCCAAAATTTTATAAATTAAAAGGCCTTTTTTTAAGATTTGGTCTTATTTCAGCTATTTTGTTTTATTTCTTACTGTGAGGCTAAAAAATAAGAGAAATTACTTTCTTTTTTACAATATTTGTACCAAATTTCTTTAATATTTTCCAATTTTTCCTGTCGGCACCGCCGGACATTCAATCTTTTTGAAATTTTTCCATATAATGCCAAAAAATTTTGGCTAAAATCTGTTAACAAATTCACGTTGGTTATGACTTTTCTCAGAGGCAACCAAACTAAGCATTCTTAGTAGCATTCGAGAGCCCTTGGTAAGCTTTATAAGTGTGCAAAATTTCAAAAATTTGTCAAGATATTAAAAAATTAGGTTGAAAAAAACATAAGTTCTTCAACCTAATTTTTTAATATCTTGACTAAATTTTTGAAATTTTGCAGGCTTATAGAGCCTACCATGAGCTATCGAATGGTAGTAATAATATTCAATTAGCTTTCTTCTGGACAAAGTTATAACCAACGACGCAAAATGGCACACGCCAGAGTGGCCACGCCAAACTGATCCAGACCGTTAAATTACCGAAAGCAAGAAATAATTAATTAACTGTCCTTCAGATATGGGAATAACACACCAAAGAGCGCACAAACGGACATAAAAATGTTGGGAAAGCTGAAGAGAAATGTACATTAAAGAAAATGACTATGCTTATAAATTCTCACAGTAATTATATTCGATTGAATGAGTTTCTATTCCTTTGTTAGCCTTTTGACAAATTCTATTATTTTGTTACGAATTAAGAGCAATTTACAAAGTTGAGAAGCAAATCGTAATAATGCAAATTTAGGCATACCGCGTCAGCAGAAAGTATCGATCCAAAGAATGGGCGGATAATTTTGATGGGCCATTTGAGCAAACATTTGATGAAGTTGACGTTTTTGTGCCCAACCATTTTTCATGATGAGATTCAAATTTGCAGCAAAAGCCGTTTTTCACTTTTGTTATCCAATGTCCGCTTATAAATCGCTGTGATGGCGGATCAATGGCCAATGATTTGGCTTTTCCGGCACTTTTCACCGATCACTTTTTTGTTGGTCGTCGTCATAAATTTTAGTGTCGTCAACGGGCAATCATTTGGGTTGGCACCTCAGTGTCCATTCGGCTCAACGCCGGACGGAGGTTATAAAAAACGAAAGAAATGGCCAAAAAAAGAGAAATTTAAGCATGTCCCCTTGGCTTTTGCATCAACAGAAATGAACAGTGTTACAACGGAATTTGCTGTAAAAATATTTATTTTTTTTAAATTCATTAATCAATTTTCGAAATTTCTATGTTAAAGGCAGAAGCACAGGGCAAGGAGTTTACAACGGCGGAATATACAATCAGTGCCCGGCGGGGATGTTCAGGGACGGATGTAAGCAAATTAATACAATTAATTAGAAATCAAAATTAATAATTTTTGTTGTATTCAGCTTGTGGTTATTTAAATTTCTGTTTTGACCCAAAAGAAACATGCATACAGGGAGTTTGTTGTGAGTTTTATTTGAAATAAATATTAACAGGTGTTCATTCTATTTGGTGATTAACGAGAATATTTCAGGCCAACCAATAACAACAAATCCGACTTATCCGATAAACCCGACTTATCCGACAAATCCGACGTATCCGGTTTATCCGACAAATCCGACGTATCCAATAAACCCTATCAATCCAGTGTATCCGAATTATCAAAATCCGAATTATCAACAATATCCATCATATCCTAATTCCCAACAATATCCATCATACCCTAATTATCAACAACAATATCCATCATACCCTAATTATCAACAACAATATCCATCATACCCTAATTATCAACAACAATATCCATCATACCCTAATTATCAACAACAATATCCATCATACCCTAATTATCAACAATACCCTTCATACCCTAATTATCAACAATACCCTTCATATCCTAATTACCAACAATACCCTTCATATCCTAATTACCAACAATATCCATCATATCCTAATTACCAACAATATCCATCATATCCTAATTACCAACAATATCCATATCCTATTACCATACCCTTCATATCTATACCAACAATATCCATCATATCCTAATTACCAACAATATCCATCATATCCTAATTACCAACAATACCCTTCATATCCTAATTACCAACAATACCCGTCTTATTACCCTGCGAACCAAATTTATCCAAATCCCACTTTAACAAATTATCCAACCAATTACTACCCACAATATTCGTCGAATGCATTTCCAATTTACCCATCATACAACGATGATTACCCAGGCAACGGAGCATTTGCAGGATAGTTAGTTTTTAAAAAATTTTAAAAAAAAATGATGAAAATTTCATTTAAAAATAGGTAATTGAATTCCTTATTGGCATAGTGCCCCTCGCCCCGTTTTCCTTAATATATTTACTGTGATGCGAGAAGGAAACCGGTCTTCCGAGGGAGGCGGGATGTGATGCCAGAAGGAAGCGGAGTGTGGGAGAAAGTGGGATAAAGGACATGGGAGAACCTCCGAAAGGGTGCCCGTAGCTCAGTTGGTTAGAGCATTCCACGGAAAGGAAGGGCGTGGGTTCGAGTCCCACCGGTCGCGTAACCTTTTACGTTCTACATTACTCTTTGGCCCATATTAATTTTTCCCTGAAGACAAAGGCAGTTCCTTTTGCGATAAGTCAGACGGTCGGTTTGGAGGGATCCTCCCGGACTAGGGCTGCACGAAATTTCGTTTTCCTGTTTTCGCCATTTTTTGAGTTTCGTTTTCGTCCGCTGGCATTTTTTCGTTTTCGTTTCGTTTTCGATTTTTAAAAATCGTGTTTTTCGTTTCGTGTTTCGTGTTCGTCAGAGCAAAATTTCGACGAAAAAGCACTGGTAAGAATTATGATTTTGAGGAAAAAATAGTAGAGGAATTGGAGAGAAAAAAAAAATTTTGGAGGAAAAATTCATCAATTCCATACTTTAGATACTCGGTCAGTTGGTATTTTGGTGAAATGGTTATGACTATTACTTTTTCTGTTTTTTTGTCTCAAAAATTCTCCAAACTTAACTATTTTTGCTTAAAAATCTGTTAATAAATCACACCCGAACATTTGGAGCCCTGATTATATTATTGACCATTGAAGTTTTTCTTATTTTGGAAAAAAAGATGCCCTTTCGAAAGTCCAAAATGGGAGCAAAGGTTGGCCGGCGGTGCCGATAGGCGCCGCCGGGAAAATTTTTGAGAAAGGAATAAAATTTATAGAGAAAAATTGTCTAAAAAAGGTCATTTTGACATTTTTTAGTTAGGAAAATCAAGAATAAATCCTAAAATTTGGCATTTTGTATGAGAAATTCACAAAGTAAAAAATGGGGGCAAAATGTGGGCATGACCATCAAAATGGGGGCAAGTGCCCCCAAAAGGGGGTAAAAAGGCATCCCTAAATAGGTTTATTAAAAAGATTGCGTTTAGAATTTTTTTGGTAAGAAAAATATACAGTGAAAATTTTCGGTTTTTTCGTTTTCGTTTCGTCGAAAATTGTTATTTTTTCGATTTTTCGTTTTCGTTTCGTCCGGAAAAATTTTTCGTTTTCGTTTCGTTTTTGATTTTTGAAAATTTATTTTTTCGTTTTCGTTTCTTGTCTCGTTCAGAAAGACTTTTTTTGTTTCGTTTTCGTTTCGATAAATTTTTTTTGAGATTTTCGTGCAGCCCTGACCCGGACGGTCTCTGTCCCGAGCAAGGGATGCCATAAACAAATTCCAAAATAGAGGCGCCGATGTCAAAAATAGGTGCAGAAAAAGGGCATAAAAAAAAAATTATTCAATTATTGTATTTTTCACTCAGTTTTACATGTCGAAAAAAATCAGAGTTGGAAAGGAAAAACTCAAAAGCACCGGAACAAAATTTGAGTTGCATTTTCGTTCTATTTTTTTGCCGCGGTCTTAAAATAAGCTTTAATTTATGCTAAGTGGGCCGGCGGCGCCGATAGGCGCCGCAGAGAAAGTTTTTTAAAATTTTGTTAAAATTAGTTAACAGAATAGGCCCAAAAATTGATTATCTTTGAGAATTTATTAGCCTATTTTTTAAGAATATTTACAAACAGACATTTAGTTGTTGTTTTATAATTTGGGGTTGGATAACGCCCCCCCCCCCCCCCCCCTCCTTCCGCTTCCACCGGAATTCACAATTGTATATTTATTGTCTTCTGTGATGTGTCACAATTGTTTTTCTTCCATAACCAGTGGGATGTACAACAGCCCGCAATATTCACTGGTCAACAGCTACGGTGATGGCTTCAGTGATGGTTACGGTGGCATTGGCTTAATGGGAATGACCGGCGGTTGGTGCATTATTTTAACTAGGGTAGAGCGGTACCGGTACTTTTTTCTGGTACCAATACCGGTTTTTAAAAGAAGTGAAGTACCGATACCGGGTTTTCAGCCAAATAAGTACTGGCAAGAATGGGCTTCTGTGTAAGAAATTGTTGAGAAAAATTGGAGAAAAGGGTAATTTTGGAGGGAAAAAATTTTTTTATTTTTAATATTTATTCCAATGATAATTCGGTGTGGTGATAGAAGTATTGTTTCTCGGTTAGCCGACATTTGCGCCGCGGACACTTGCGCCGCGACATTTGCGCCGCCCAGCAAAATCGACATTTGCGCCGCGTTTTTTACGCCGCAGACATTTGCGTCCAATCAAAGTTTACGCGTTCAATCAAAATAAACCACTAGAAAAAATGAACCCAACCCCCATTAACCCCATAATTCTTAAGAAAAAATTTTAAAAAATTAAGGTTCGGTTTTCAAAAAACCTAGGGGATAGGGTTAAAAAAATAGGCGGTGGATTTTCAAAAGGGCTATGGGGTGGGTTTTCAAAAAAAACTGGGGGTTAGATTTAAAAAAACCCACCTTTTAAAAATGTTTATTTGATTGGACGCGTAAACTTTTGATTGAACGCGTAAACTATGATTGGGCGCGCAAACTGTGGTTTGACGCGTAAATTTAATAATTTCTGAAAATAAAAATTTCTTGAGCGGCGAAAGTGTCTGCGGCGCAAATGTCCATTTGGCTGGGCGACACAAATGTCGCGGCGCAAAAGTCCGCGGCGCAAATGTCGCATCATCTTTTTTCTCCATATTTTTTGCTTGGGTGCAAATCTCGCACTCCGCAGGAAATTAAATATTTTTTTAAATTATTTTTTCCAAAAAACATTAACTGAAATTCAAGAATGAAAAGAAAATAATCCCAAAAATAAATTGATAATTTTTATGAAAATTTCAAAAATTTTCCCGGCGGCGTCTATCGGCACCCCGAACACTTTATACTTGAGACTTTCTCAAAACTTATTTAAAATTTTTCAGATTGACCCTTTTGGGTTAAAATCTGTTAATAAATCACATCCAGATTTTCATAATTTGCCCCGGCGGCGCGCGCCTATCAGCACCGCCGAAACCTCTTAGCTTAGGTTTTTTTTCAAAATTTATTTTAAAAATCTCGAAATTTAACCAGTAAGACAATTTTCCGGCGAAAAATACAAAATAATTAGAATAAATTAATCTTTTTTATTGCATATAATTGTTGTGTCTGGGCTGTAGACCAAATGGCTAAATGGTCTACAGAATAATAAAATTTTCGAAGTGTCTTTTCCCCGCTATGTATTTTGAAATCGCCTTGAGCTCGCGCATGGGAGCACTGCATTAAAATCTTTTTTTTAGACCAGTGAAATTCTTATTTCGAGAGTATTTAAGTATATCTTCTTAATTTTTTTCTTGCAAAGAGTACTGGTTACTAGTGGTACCGGTACGGGTCATCACGGTATCGTACCGGTTTTTCCCAAAAGTACCGGTACAGCTCTACCTTCATTATAACTGATAGCAGGGAAAATTTTTTTTTATCAGGTTGCCGAGATTATTACAACGAATGTCCGACTTACACCGCTTTTTGCATGTTAGAAACAATAGCAGAAGCTTGCATGGCATCATGTCGAAGGTGCGCGGGAGGATTAGTCGGAGGGCTTGGTGCAGCAGGGGGATACGGTACCGGATTGCTTGGCGGAGGATATGGTGGCGGATTATACGGTGGCGGAGGATATGGTGGCGGATTATACGGTGGCGGAGGATATGGTAGCGGATTATACGGTGGCGGAGGATATGGTAGCGGGTTATACGGTGGTGGGCTTTATGGCTAAAACTGTGCATTAATGCCAACATATCTCGTTTTGTGGGACTATAATAAGCTGTTAAAATTTCTATTTTTTTCACTTTGTCTGTTGTCATTCATTCTGCTCAATTCCATCGTGTTCAAATATTTTAATTTAATTTGACTATATGATGATTCATTCCCCTCAAAATTATTTTGTCGAATTCTTTATTATTTATTTTTTTGTTGCTATTCTTCTTATTCGGTGCTTATTTCTCATCGCCATTTTCAGATGATTACTTCTGTTTGTCCCTTATTAAATAAATTTTTTTATTTAAAAAATTAATTAATTAATTATTTTTCCGTCGCCATTTTATTTTTGATTTATTTATTCAGCCAAAAAATCATCAAAAGTATGGGGACCACTTACTCTTTTTGTGTTCAGCTTTCTAATGATGAATAAATGTTAGAATTTGTCACTTTTTTTGTGTCCGAGCGACTCAGATTTTAAGGAGAACATTACCCAAAATTTATTTGGAATTCTTAGGTGCCATTATTTCGAAATTCCAAGGTTTGGAGTTTTTATTGTTTTGCTACGACAAATGTTTTTTTTAACTTCTTTTCGAACTCCCTTCGAAATGGCAACATTATTGTCGGACGACGATTTTGCTTTTGTTCACTTTTACTTGGAAAACGACATTTACCACGCTGTGCGAGTGTGTGCCATGTTTTGCGGCAGTTTCGGGATATTTTTGCCAGTTTTGGTTTTGGCTACCTCTCTGGCCAGCCATGAAAAAAATAATAAATTTTCTTTTGCATAAGCTTATTTTAATTTTTGACTTTCTGTATTTGTGTCACTTTTTCTTATATTTTTTTTAAATATTTTTTGTCAAATAATTCTTGACAAGTCACCGGCAATTCCAGTTTATGTATTTAGCCATTCGACACCGAATCGCCCCATTTATTTCAAACACCCGAAAATCTCCCCGTTGGTCATTTGTTGTTCTTTACTTTGGCCATTATTATAATTCCTTTTTTGTGTACTACTCAACAAAGTCTTTAGATTTTATGTAAGAAAACCAAAAAAAGGGTCAATCAGGCACAAAATATATTGAAAGGTGTTTATAGTATTATCTTACCCATACCATGTCCGGATACCACGGAAAACACAAATTGTTATTAAAAAATTGGTGAAAAGGAGTGGGGCTGGCACCAGAAATATATGAGTCATTAAATACATTAATTGTTTACTGACTATTTATTTTTATTAGTTTTAATTGTCATTAATTAGCGTAATAAGCAAAGGGTTTTTGAATACACTGAGTTGCATTTGGCACATTAAATGATCGCTCTCAGCAAATATACACCGATCACCATCATGGCCACCAGCATAGCCACAAGTGAACGAATTTCAACCCATTCATTGGGTGCCATTTCTTTCACTTTTCGTCCCGACAAACAAACATCCATACGTCGGGGAATGTCAAGAATGGCCTATGGAAAAATAAGCAAAATTATTGAAAACTATTCTCGAAAAAGCAAAATTTCGAAGGTGGAAAGAAAGTACTGTAAGTTTTTTTCGGTTACTGTATTTCTTTAAGAAGTGATAAATACGCACTTGTTCAGCACCGTCCCACGCCTTCGGACCACGCAATCGGTACACATAGGACACATTGGGCCCGAAAAGAAGGGCACGCGCAAGTTGAGGGTTGGAAAAGGCAAAGTCCAATGGATTTGGCTTACAGCTCATAAGCTCGGCCAACTCATCCATGAACAAAATGTAATTGACCTGACAATTATTATTAATTAAATAAAATTCAGAAATTTAAGAAATAAGCAAGCAGTGTAACTGACTTCGATGGTATGACGGCTGCTTTTCACAAATGTTTTTGCCAATTCAGCTTGTGCTTCGTCAATGTCGCGCTCCATTCCTTCGCGTGACGGCAATTTGGCATCGCCGCACAGAGCGGCAAAGAACAAACGCGCTTGCATTTCGGCAACCGGATGAATGGCACCGGAAGGCTTTAGAAATGAAAAAGAAATTTTTAAAATTTGATGACATCGGAAAAAATGCCTGCGCAAGTCCGACAATGGCCAAAGTGTTCCAATCGGCCAATTGTGGTGCCAACATGTTTTTGTAAAGTCGACTTGTGTTGTCATTGGCCGGGATCAGTTGCCCATTTTCGACCAAATCGAAGTTGAACAGATAGCCGGTAGCCATGACAACTTTGTCAATGCCATCGGTGACAGTGCCATCCGACCATACAATGCCTTGGGAAGTGAACTCGCGAATGTCCGGCTTCACCTGCACCGAGCCTGTGATGATGCGACACGGCAAATCATCACTGACTGTCAAATGTTGGCTTAAAAAAATTATTGTAATTCTGAAGATTGAATGAATTGTGGGACCTGAAAAACCCATGGCTTGGCATAATGCCATATTTGGCATGGTCAAAGCGCTTTTGGCATTGGCGAATGAACAGCCAATTAGTGACGGCATTGGGCAGAATTCGGTTGAGCACACAAATGTTAAATCGCGTGTTGAACAGACAGTCTTCTGAATCGTACAAATGTGTCTGTCTCATTGCTTTTTGGCCTCCTCTTCTGTTTCTCCTTTTTGCCACTGTTTTTACCCGGAATTCCGCCCTCGCCAACTCTTTTGCCAATCCATGCGCCCCGACGAGTGGACAAAAAACACTTTTTGCCAACTCGGCCCAATTCCACCGCCAAATCCATCGCCGAATTGCCCGCCCCGACAACAACACACACTTTGTCCTGGTCAAAAAATGGACAAATGCACCAAGGGAAATTGGGGATGGAGGTTAATAGTTGCTCCAATTGGTTAATAATTTGAAATGGCAACTTTTGTCATCGAAAATTTTGCATGTTTAGAAGCTGAAATTAAGCTAAGGCTAATCGAATAAATTTCTTTAAGTTTTTTTTCGGTTTTTTCTTTGTCTCCCTTTTGTTGTAATTCCCTTTTTTGGTGCCCGATTTGCCATGACTCTTCTCTCTGGTTGCCCTTGAGATGTTCTGCTTCCACACCTCATATTCCTTGCTATGTTTGTAGTCATGTGAGTGAACAATGTCTCCTTCGAATTTGTCTTGGCCCTCAAATTGGACAATTTTCGGCTTGGCGTGGTGCCCTTGTGCCAAAATGACCGCCTCAAACTCCTCCTCCCTCTCCGTGCCATTCTCATCACGCCATTTCACTGACCAACGCCCATTTTGCGAATAATCGTCCGCTCGCCGTACACTGAGAACGGTGTTGTGAAACCTGTCGAGGAAAGCACTCAACTCCCATTAACAGTGAAAGATGCACAGAAACAAAAGTGTCAATTACAGACGATCTTCAAAAGGCCTACCGTATATATTTGTAAAGGCCTACCGTATGTATTTGTAACGGCCTACCGTATGTATTTGTAAAGGCCTACCGTATATATTTGTAAAGGCTTATCGTACATATTTGTAAAGGCCTACCGTATATATTTGTAAAGGCCTACCGTATATATTTGTAAAGGCCTACCGTATGTATTTGTAAAGGCCTACCGTATATATTTGTAAAGGCTTATCGTACATATTTGTAAAGGCCTACCGTATGTATTTGTAAAGGCCTACCGTATATATTTGTAAAGGCCTACCGTATATATTTGTAAAGGCCTACCGTATATTGTAAAGGCCTACCGTATATATTTGTAAAGGCCATAATGTTCGGTGTACAGTTCCAAATAAGCGAGCATTTGTGTCTAATGTGGTAAAGGAAGGAAAAGAAAAATTGTTGACGTTGAACATTTGACCATACATTATGCATATAATTGGCGAACTGTTCGGGCGGTGGAAAGTCCGAATAGGCATTTAGTTCCTTAGAAGTGTCAATGACGGTCGATTTCATCACACTCGCCACTTAAATATTTATTTATTTTTTGTTAATTAATTATTATATTTAATTTAATTGTTTTCAAATTTTTCAAATAAATGAAACTACTCACATTCTGGGTTGAATTGTTCAGGCTTGTAACGCCAAAGCCCTCCTATTTTGTCAAGACGTTCAAATATCACCGGCTCATAGTCATAAGCCAATGCCCACCTTTTGGGTAATTAGTAAATATTTAATTCCATTCATTTTTTACCGAGCTGATGGCAATCCGCTCACTGCCGCCCCTACGATGGCACAGCGTTTTTTCGTCATCGTTTTGATTTTTAACGCCAAAATATTTAAAAATGTTATTTTTTAGACTCAATTCAAAGGGATTTAAAAATAAATCCGAAAGATGAGTAACAATTTACTAAAGTGAAAATAAAATGAATGAATGAGTGAATGCGTTTTTCATTTCCTTATCAAAAAAATTTCTTTCGCCGATGGATTAAATTTACACAATCACCGGCGAATTTTGGGGGGGGGGGGGGAGAGGAGGGAGGGGAGGAGGGAATCTTTCTTTAAAAAGTGACGAAAAATAAATGTGAAGGACAAAAAATAAAAGTAAAAGTGGAGAAAACAAATAAACTGCTGAGGCAAGAGATGGTTAAGTTAATTTGAATTGAAAATAATTGGACGATGGACAAATTAAAAGGGAAGAAAACGCCAAAAGGGATTAATTATTGCCAATTCAATTGAGCGGACAAAAGGAGGGGGAGCAATTTGGGGATTTGACTTGGCAAATATAATTCAAAATGATGAATGGTTCTCGTGGCCCTATGCCGAGGGCGATTTTTCCAGTTAATCGGGCACTGTTTTTTAAATTATGAAAATTTGTACCGAATTCGTTTGTTCATTTATCAGCTGATGCTGAGGAAGGAATTCCTCGAAAAATGAATGCTTTTTCTTTAGTGACCATTGATTATTACCTCTAATAGCAGAAAAGAAGTGGTCTTTGGGTTGTTATTCGATTCCTCCGAGAAAGTTCCGGTTGCCCTCGCCCCTCCCCCCCACCCCCCCCCCCCCCCGCCCCCATCCTACTACAACTGTTTTTTTTCTTTTGATCGACCAGAACAAGAATCACTTATAATAAATTTGTTATTTAAAAAAAAATCATTTATCGAAATTATTCAACAAACACCAATACCGAAATAACTAATTTTCTAAAACATATATTAGCAAAAACTAATAAATAAACCCTAATTACGAAAATTGATTTAAGGAAAGTAAATCAAAACAAAAAGCTTATACTACTGGCATCTCTCTGTAATCGTAATCTACAGTATTAAATTGGTTGAACCAAGCGATTTGAAAGCGATGTTACCACAAATGTAAGAAAACTCGAACAAATTTTAAAAATATTATTATTTTATTGAATTTACTTAATTTTCGCAAAAGTCATTTTAAGTATGAAAATTTTAATTTTGCAGTGTAAATCCATTACCATATTTAAGACAAAGTTTATGGTATTACACACTTTTTTATTCATTCAATGCTTCCATCCCTTTGCATTTCTTCGGTCATTAAATTCCATTTTAAAATAAGCATTTATTTGCACAGCAGACATTTTTCAAAATGTCATTAGTCAAAATGCCAATTTTAATCAAACGCTTTCGTTAATGTGAACATTTAAACAAACAAAGCAAAAAAGAGGAGAAAGAAAAAATTAAATATAATTTTTTAAATTATCAAAAGTTCGGCCAAATTGTTCTAACGGAAGAAAGACTATGGCCTATTGGTTTGTGCTGGTTTTGTCATTATTTTCGCTTTTGTCCGGCATAGTGTGCCAATATGGACCAAACTCGGCCTATGGCGTGGCAAGTCCGAATGCTTATCCGCAGCAACAGCCCTACGGCGGACAATACGGCCCCGGAGCAGTACAAGCGTATGCTCCGACAAATTGTCAGTTTAACTTATTAAAGATTTTAAGGCAAAAAATTCTTCTAATATTTTGCAGATTATCCTCCCAATTCGGCATACCCCGCAGCAAATCCGACCTTTTACAATCCGACAGCATCAATCCCTACCATGTTCCCACAGTATCCACCAGTTTATCCACAGTATCCGGACAACCAAAATAATGACCCGCAGCAGCAGCAGCAGCAACAGAATTGCCCGATTGGGTGGAAAAAGGACGGGAAATGCCAACGGACGGGCATTTGTTTGGACAGAAAGGAGCACTGCTTTTATGGGGAAATTTGTTGTAAAAATATTTGCCAAATTAAAAAAGGGGGTCAAAAAATCAAACAAAAAATGCAGGTCAAATTGACAATAAATTAAATCAAAAGACGACGAAACTGAACACAAAGACGGGGCGGACGGAGACGGATTGGTGCCCATTGTATTCCCACAAAGATGGATGTGAGTGGGCCAAAAAGTGGCAAAAATTAATTGGAAAAAAAATTTAAGATATATAATTTTGCAGAATAAATATAAATTAATAAAATACAATATCAAGTGATTTGGAACTGATTAAGACCAATTAATCGCTTTTGTTTAAGCATGCAGCGGCATCAAATTTTTTTGTGCTGATCCATCTGAACAATGTGTGAAGGACGATTGCTGTAAGCAAAACTTCTTTATGCCAAAATAAATTTATTTAAAAAATAAAGGCGAGAAGAATTCAAATATTCCGTCAAATCCGACAAGTCCAGGGCAACAAAATCCGAACTATCCAGGGCAACAGTATCCAAACCAACAGTATCCACAATATCCAGGGCAACAGTATCCAAACCAACAGTATCCACAATATCCAGGGCAACAGTACCCAAATCAACAATATCCACAATATCCAGGGCAACAATACCAACCGTATCCAGGACAACAGTCTCCGACTTATCCAGGGCAGCAGTATCCACCGTATCCAATGCAACCTAACTATCCAGGACAACAGTACCCAGGTCAACAGTACCAACCGTACACAGGACAACAATCTCCGACCTATCCAGGGCAACAGTATCCTAACTATCCAGGACAACAGTACCCAGGTCAACAGTCTCAGACCTATCCAGGGCAACAGTACCCAGGACAACAGACTCCGACCTATCGGCAACAGTACCCAGGACAACAGTCTCTGACCTATCCAGGGCAGCAGTATCCAAATCAACAGTACCCACCGTACCCTGGTCAACAGTACCCAAACCAACAATATCCACCGTATCAAGGACAACAACAAGCCATATCCGAATTACCCAGGACAATCAACAAATCCGGCATATCCAACACAAAACCAACAAATTTATCCGACATATCCAGGACAGCAGTCGATGAACCCAGCATCATCAGGCGCTAACAATTCGCCAATGGCGGGCATTGATCCCTCTCTTTTACAACAAGGTTTCGATATAGGGGTTTCAAAAACAGTTTAACTATTCTCCGGGTTTGGTTCTTTTTACCGATTGCAAAAAAAAATCGAATGATACAAAACAAATTAAAACAATAAATTTATGCGGATGTAATTAAGCGTGTGGAATTGGGGATGAGCGGCTGTGTGAGGGGAGTGTGAGCAGTAATCCGACAATGTGTTCTGAAGCAACGATGGCACGGGCATGCCCAAAAAGTTGCGGATTTTGTGGTTAAGGCGGATTATATGCAACAACACCTGCTGAATCGTGAAAAGATGGATGAGATGATGAGTTGCGTTGGTGTGATAAGCAAGGCATTGCTTACAAGGAAAATTGACATGTAAAAGAACGGCGGACGAATCGAATCATCCATCGACCATTATTAAATTCATTTTAAAATTTGTTATTTAAAAAAAATATTTTCCATCACTTTAACATTGTTTTATAACAAACTCACTATTTTAAAATAAAACCAAGAACCCACCCTGGTAGGGGCTGGATTCAACCGGTCAAAAATATGAAAATTTTTATGGTCAAAATCGTTAAAGCCCATTGTTTTCAATATTATTTTTGCCGTTTACAAACAAGTTGAAAACAAAGGCGAAAGCGAAAGGCCCAAAAATGGCAAAAATAGTGATGGCTTTAAAAAAAGAGTTAATATTTTTTTTTTAACTGCAAAGGCAGAATTTGGACGGATTTCAATGACTAATTTTTGCGGCTCCCTAGTAAATGAACCATTGCTTTTTTTAACTTTTGTCCTGTATTGTTTCAATGAAAAACAACTCCGATTATTTAGATATGTTTTTGGTAATTATTAATATTGTAGATATGTTGCTTATAAAGGAATAATCTTTATATGAATTTGGGTTTCCGAATTTATCGGCACCACCAGACCCCTTTCACTAAGGTTTTCTCAAAATCTATCTCAAAAAAATTGGGCATTTTTGTGCACAATCTATTACCAAATACACACAGATTTTCAAAATTTCCCCGGCAATGCCTAACGGGCAACGCCTGCCTTGGGATGTTATATTTTTCAAAAAATTTTTTTAAAATAATACCAAAAAAACAAGTAAAGGACCCTTTTAAAGTCTTTTAACCTTCTTTTTTTGAATTTATTTTATTTATTATTATTTTTTTAATGCTTTTTATTTCAAGGGTTTTTCTTTTTTGTTTATTGTACCAAGTTTTCAAGGACATATATATTTTTTTAGTTTTTTTGAAGGAGAGAAATAAGAATTTATAGCTTTTTTTAGTATGTAAAATTAATTTCCCTTATAGGTTTTTTAGATACTAAAAAAGCCTTTTTTCCTAAATTTTAGTTTTATACAGAATTATAGGCGATTTTTAAATTAAAAAACTACTAATTCCAAAAAAAAACTTGAGAAAAAAATTTCAAAATATTGAAAAAATTACTATATAAACTAATAAAAAAACGATTGGCCGCATTTGTGGCGCCGATATTTGCGGCGCGTGACCCAGTAATTATTCTTGGTGTCATTAAAAGCCCATAAATATGCTCTACATTATATCCAAAGCCAAAAAAAATTGAGTTAAGTTTAGGAAAAGTTATGATAAAAGATAGGCAAAAACCAGACATTCCCATATTTTCGAACATTTGAGGGCATAACTTTTCCAAAACTTAACCAATTCTTTTGGTTTAAACCGACAGGACTTAAACTCTTGAGAACATTTTAGATGGTCCCGCCGAGATAAATTATTTAATTTAAAACCGAATTAAACTATTACTATTAAATTAAATATTTGTTTTATTAAAACGTTTTAGCATTTATGCAACTTTTCCTCTTCATTCACGCCGAGTACAAAAGACTGAACAACCAATGCACTGAGTTGGCCATCCCATTTCAGCGAGGCAATTTGTGCCTGAGTCAATCACCATTTGCGAATATTCTTTGTAATTGATCTCTCCCCACCAGAAGGGGTTTGTCTTTTTGTGTCATTTACATTTTTATTTGAATCCATTCATTCGTGAAAAAAGTGATATGATTAGGTTTTTTTTCTTACATTTACGTTTAAATTGCACGGAAAATAAGAACGGAATGGTCTCGGTTTCCTTGAATTTGTGTCTTTGTGATGATTTTTAGGACATAAATCTGTCCATTTCGTACTTTCAAGGACATCAAGAGTAATACCACCGCTTTTCAAAAATGTGTTGAAGTTAAGGCAGTTTTGAAACAGATGGACTTTTCGGAACTGTTTCCAAAATTTGGTTCCCTTTAGGTTTTTCTTTTTTTTAAATTAAACGTAGGCCAAATAAGCAAACACACCCATAAAATGCCAATAATTTAATCAATTAAAGCATAGTTTTATCCCCATCATAAATTTGTTCAACTGTTCCAACAATCAAATCGAAAGCATTACGCCGGCGAAACTTTTTGTTGGCTTTTAATTTTAAAGCTGAAAGTGAGCAAGTGTTACCAATTAATGCCATAATTCAAAATCAAAATGAAATTCGATAATCACCCCAAGTAAATTTTAGAAAACCAATGATATTTGTCCGGCTGATACTGATCACTCTTCTGATCAGTTGTGGCCTTTTGCCAATGGCATCCGTCGTTTTGGCACAATGCCCTTACCAGGGGTGGACAGTGAGCGGTAACTGCCAAATAACAGGGTACTGTGTGGACCCGAGGGAACAGTGCTATTCCAGGAGTGTATGCTGTAGGTTTTTGCTCAAAGAAAATGCAATCAAAATTAATTTTAAATTTATCTTATAATAAGGGATTTATCAAATATTAGAAAATTTTAAACACAAAATTGTCTTTTTCTCCGTTTCATTCACTCCAAATAAAAGAAATATTTTAATTTCATGTTTATTTTGGCAAGAAAACGATAAGATGCTACTAAAATTCGTCAATGAAAAAGCTTCTAAAAAATTATCAGGAAAATCTCGTAGAGGGGAGGGCACAAATCGAAATTCCAACTTTAATGAAACTGTGTAATATATTTTGTTATTTTTTTGTTAAAAATTTCTTCAAGGTCAAATTTCGTCCCAACAATTTACGCAGACGACCAAACAAAGCCCAAAAACGGGGGCAATGGAAACAAATTACTGTCCATTGGGTTCATACAGAGATGGAGGTGATTAACATAAAATAATGAAAAAATTAATTATATAAATAATTTTATTTGAAATATATTTTTAGGCTGCTCTTCCTTTTGTTGGACGCCAACTCAAGTGTGTGTCAATCGGCAAGACTGTTGTAAGAATGGGCAATCATTAATTGATAATTGGTCAATTAATAAAAGCTTCGGTTCACTTAACCGTTTACTCTCTACTCTAATTTAAGTGACCTTCGGCTTTTTTTTTGTTTAATAATTATTTATTAACCAATGAAAATTACGAAATCTATATTATTATGCTTTACGACCCTATTTTACTTTGCGAGAAAAATTAAAAATAGTTTTAATATAAGGCATTTGATAAAATGTATTCAATTCAGGCGTCAAGTCGAATATTCCGGTAAACAGCAACCCATACAACCCGAACAATGCGGCAACAAATCCGTACAACAACGGCGGATTGAATAACCCGTACAACCCCCCGGGCATGGGCGGAGACTTCTGCCCGCAGGGACAGGGACGGTGTCCTCTGACAATGTGCCAAGATGGAAGTGAGTTTAGCGAACTTTCAAAAAATATTAAATATAAAAATTAGAGGGTTGAAATTAATTAATAGGGCTGCCACTTGTATATAAGTATAAATCGTGAAATATGTACATAAAAATTTATAAAAAAAAAATGGTGAAATATGTACAAAAATTGCCAAACATTTATCAAAATATGTAAATAAAGTTTTTATTAACGTTTCAAAAGAAAGATAAAAAATTCTCTTTTTCACTGTTGCAGTTACAATCCTTTCAAGTTTTTTAGGGGTATACTTTTTAATTAAAAGCGCATCCTTAGGAGCCTATTTTTCATCAATGGCATTTTCTTGTGAAAATTTTAAAAACTGGAAAAATCCCGAAATATGTAAAAACAGGGTTTAAAAGTCATCTTAAAGCTCCAAACCAAAAATTTTAAGTATTTGTATTTACATAAAAGTGGCAGCTCTGTTTATTTTTGAAAATTAGTTTAAAATCCTGCGCTTTTAACTATTTTCGGATTCAAATTCAATATTTCCGTTTGAGTATGTTTTTCCGGTGTCCTATTTTAACATTGTCGATGATTTCATAGAGTCAAACAAATTTTATGCAAAAATAATGTCGCTTTTGAGCAATTATGGAATTATGTAAATTATTATAAATAATTGGGAAAGAATATCAATGGGCGGCACGGCACTTAAACAAAGGGAGTTGTTAGGTAGTTAGTGCTAATGAATTGCTTTGGAGTTTCGTTGAACAAAAAAAACCATCTCATCCCATCCATCAATTCCATTTAAGATCATCTGAAAGAAATAAAATTAAAAACGATATCAACTTGAATTTATTATAGGGCAAGATTTTAGGCAAGAAAAACGGTGCTGCTTCTAACTAAACGTGAAGGGACTTTTAAATAAGTAAAAAAAGATTTCATTTCCTTTCACAGTAGTAGATTAAACCCTTCTACAGATAACTTTTTGAAATTTGAAAGACAAATCGGCGCGGTGCTTTTGGGGCTGGGACTTGCTAATGGAAAAGGCGCCCATTTTATCGGGACTCCGGTTGTTCCAGGTTATTTCTCCTAAAGACGGGTTCACGACCGGGAAAATCCCGCCGAGGTTCCGATCCTCTGTGTGTCTACTAATCAGCACACGTCTCCGCCGCCCCCACCTGCTGTTATGGCGGTTGTGTTGTGCGACGGCGTTCCGTCCCGACTTTGTCCCCCGTCACGGGTTAGGTTCTTTTTGCTGCGCGACAGCGACCTGCGCACGCGTTCCACAATACGCGAGCTGATTCCTTTGAATGGGTTGCGCCCCCCGCGCGGAATGGTCGACGACGGAAACGGCGAAGGACTGCCGCCGACGCCGCGTGTTCGTTCGGCGGCTGTGAACGGCACCTTTTCATTGGGCGCATGTTCGCCCTTTCGAGTTGCCTTCGGCGTCTTCAAATTCTAAAGAACTATTTTGAATTGTCTCTCTTTACTGTGCCAAAATTTCTTTTAATTATCTCTCTACTAATTATGCCCAAATTTTCTTTTATGGTCGCTCATTCATTCAAATGCGCTAATTTGCCGTCCCTTTTTTACCTTCTCCGACATTGAACTGACTTCCATCGAACTCGACTTGCCCAACAGTCCAAAAAGTCCGCCGCCCTTTGCTGCTTTTATTCTGAAAATTGTATTTGCCACTTAATTTTTTCTGCCATTTTCTCGCCTTTTTCGCTTCGGCTCTTCGCTGCTGTTCCCCTTTTGTTGGACTTTTTCAAATGATTCAAAAGCGCGCGCCATTTGGCGAACTGTCGGGTGTTTGCCTTGGGCGAGCTCTTCACGACGGATACGGTAGAGAATGTTTGTGCCTGGAAATGGATTATCAGTTTAATCGACAACTATCTTACTACCCGCACTTCCCGTCCTGCGGTATTTCTGCTGCACATCATCCACACTGCCAAAGTCCCCGTCCTCCATCACTGCAATTCCGCGCTGTCCCAATGCGGCCAGCGGGGACGACGGGTGAATCTCCACCGTCCGACATTGCAACATTGGTACTTAAAAATTAAATCACAACAGCTATTAAGACCCGCCGGCATTTGTTAGATTGCTCACCTGTTGACCCTCCTCTATACAAAGAAGATTGGCCCTTCAGCGGCGAAATGGACCGCGTCATCATTGAGCCGCAGTCCAACAGTCGGCTGTCCCAAGTTGTGTTGTCCGTGAAGTTGTTTTCCGTCAATGAACTCAGTGAAGGGCTCTGAATGGCAAATTTGAATTCAAATTAAAAAGATTGCCATTTTGAACATCCATTTGACCTCGTATCCTCGCCGTGGTCGCGTCACATGCTGTGCCTGGTGTTGCATTGGCATTTGAATGACGGCACTGACATTGACCCCGTCACTGTCGTTGCTCTCCTCCTGCTTTTGTTGCTGGTCCGCTACCGTATCTGTTGTCCTCACTATCGTAATTTGTTGGTTCTTCTGTTCTGCTGGTTGGTGTTTTCGTGCTGCCAATTCCTTCTCCAATTTGACCAGTTGTGCGCTCAGTCGATGCACTTCCGCCGTGTAGTGCTTCTGATACTCGCGATACTGTTTCTGCAACGTTTCCGCCGCTCGCAATGCGTTGTCCGCAATTTTCTTGTAGTCCACACTTTGGCGGTCCTTTGGCGGCGACGGCGACGAATTCGCATGCAAAGCGACGCCACCGTTCTGCGCATAATTTGGTGTTTGGCCAAATAATTTAATGCCAGAAAATTGGGACCATTTTTTGTGTTTTTCCGCCCATTTGTTCACGCTCCCTTTGCCATTGCTGCTTCTCCGTTTGGTACCGGGTCATTTCCTTATTCATTTAACATTCAAATGGACTCATTAAGACTAATTAAACCCACCAACCTGCTCTCGTATCTTCCTCAATTCTTCCATTTTTGCTTCGAGGCATTTTTTCTAAATTTTTCGACATTTTTCTCTTGAATTCTTCACCCCCACCCTTCTACTTCACCTCCTGCTCAAGCTCTTCCACGCGTTCCGTCGCCGTCCGTTTGTGTGATTCTGCCGATGTCGTCGTTGTCGAGCTTTGGCTGCCCGACTCGGCCCCATTGTTCCTCGCCGACTTGGTCAGCTCCCGCAACTGTTCCTCCAAATGCTTCTTCTCCCGCGTCCATCCGACCTCCTTCTGCTGATGCATCTTGCTCATCTTCCCTAAATGCCATTTTTGTTCCGCTTTTCTTCTCCATTTGTCCGTCCGCTTGCCCACCCAATTCCTGCACCGCTTCGTCCGTGCGCTTCTTCAATTCCATGGCATTTGTTTGGATGCGCACCCGTTCCTGCTTCATCTCCTTGCACTTATTCTCCCACTTCTTCAGCTTGTCCTGCTCCTGCTCCAATTCGCCAATTTTCTGTCTCGACTTGTTCAACTCCGCGTTCGTTTCGATTATTGTCGTGTTCAATTTCTCCAACACTGCGCGATTTTCCGCAAGTGATCGCTCTGCCGATTCGTGCTTTTGGCACTCGTCCCCCAACTGTTTTCGCGCCTCTTTCAATTCTTTCTCCAGCTTTTGGATCTGAATTCAATTATTTGAAAATTTCCTTTTTCCTCTCATTTATTCTCTTCTTTTCCATGCTTTTCGCCTATCTTCTTTTTCTCACTCTTTTCTTTTTATCATTTCTCCTTTTTTAAATTTATTTATCTTTTATTTATTTTTTTGCTTTTATGCCCCCTTTCTATACTCCCCTTCTCTCTCCTCTTTTATTCCCTCTCTCTCTTTCTTTTTCCCTCTCTATCCTCCCCTGTCTCCTTCTCTCTCTTCTCCTATCCCCCTCTCTCTACTCCCCTTTCTCTCTCTCTCTTTCCCTTCCCCTCTCAGTGCTCTCCGGCCCTCTCTCTCTCCCCCTCTCTACTCCCCTTTCCCTCTCTCTCCTCTCCTATATCCCTCTCTCTCTTTTCCCCTTTCCTTCTCTCTCCTCTCCTATATCCCTCTCTATCGTTTCCCCTTTCCCTCTCTCTCCTCTCCTATATCCCTCTCTATCGTTTCCCCTTTCCCTCTCTCTCTCTTCTCCCCTTTCCCTCTCTCTCCTCCCTGTCCCTCTCTCTCTATTTTCTCTGCTATTTTTTGCTTTTGCCCACCTTTTCCATGCTTTTTGTCTCTCTCCTCCTCTCATTTTCCTCCCATTCTCTTCTCTTTTTTTCCATTTGCTCCTTCATCTCTTCATTCATTCGTTTATATGCCATGGCATTTTCCCTCAGCTCCCCAATTTCGCGCTCGCAATTCGCACTTTTCTTACTCAATTCATTGGCCTCTTTAGCCATTGATGAGAGCTGAGAAAAGAAAAAGCAATTAAAAAAAAGACAATTTTAAGCGGAATTTGTGGTCCTAATCACCACATAACAGAAGGGGTCCATTTGCTATTTTCGGTTAAATTAAATCAGCAACTGTACCAATGTGCTTACTGTATGTACCCAAATGGGTCTGTATTCTGTATTGTCTCTCACCTGTTTACTGTTGTCTTCTGATTGCTGCTTCAGAATTTCTGCTTTTTGCTTGTCCATAGGAATTCGCTTAGTCTGAAAAATGACAAAAAAATCCATTAAATTTCGTGAACTTAAAACCTCAGCGGCGCTTGCGGAACGGCCGTGCGATTGTTCCGATTTGCGTTCTCCGCTTTAATTAAAATTATTTAGTTTCTTTTATAAAATTTTATTTTTTTGTTTTTAAATATATTTTAATTATTATTTTCCCTATTCATTGCAACTCAATTTGCCTTTTCTTGCGTTCCTTCTGTGTCTCATCAGCAGATGGTCCACTTTCGTCGGCTCCTTCGCTTAATTTTTCAAAAATTCGCCCCGTTTTTTCCTACAATTTCCCTTTTACTACCGTACCCACCTAATGCTCCTCAGAATGGTCTTCTGTTTTTGCGGTACCCTCAAAACTTTTGCGGCTGCCTTTGTCTGCGCTTCGCTGTGCCGTTGCGCCAAATTTGAATATCGATGCAGCAATTCGTCATTTTCGCGCTCCAATTCCTTTGAAAAACGCCAATGTAACCGTAATTTTTCATTTTCTCTTTTTTTTCACATGCAATCGCTGCCGGGTCCGTTGCAAATCCGCCTCGGTGAAGCGCAACTGCTCGCGCAAGTCGCCCTCTCTCTCCAAAGTGTCGCGCACTTCCTTCGGCAGATTCTCCGCCGATCGACTCGCAGCCTCAAAAAGTGCTTCTTCAACGCTTCGACCTTTCTAAATAATTTCAAAAATTTAAATATCATTTTTAATATATTTTTTACTGCTTGTCGCGCCTCTCGCCACCGGTTTTGTGCCAACAGTTCGCGCACTTTCTCCTTCTGATAAAACAGTTCGTCCTCCAATTTGTATCTGTTTTTATTATAATTTAGTCCATATCTTTTTAATTTTCATAAATTTCTATTTTTTTCTCTTTTAAAATGCCATTATTTTTTAATTCTCTCTCTTTTAAAATGCCATTATTTTTTTAATCTTCCCGCTTTTTTTGTGCCTTTCCCACCGCTTTTCCTCCGCCACTTCCAATTCGTTATGCATTTTCAGCGACACTTCCTTGGCCACCCGCAATTCCTGCTCCAATTCGCTCACTTTCCTGCCCATTTGCTCTTCCATGTCACTTTCCCCACTCATTTCCTCCATTTGTTCCGCATTTCCTCTTTGTATTTCTTGCACTTTTCGTGCCAACAAATTCTTTTCCGTCTTAACAACTCATTAAAAATAAACCTAATGGACTGCTTTTTAATTGGCACTTTCTGGGTTGATTATAAAGGCGCCCTTTTCGCCTTCTGTACCTGCAGTTGGTCCCTTTGGCGTTCCGCCTTGCGCAATTTGAACTGCAAAATGCGTCCGTTCTTCGCGCTTTGCTCTAACTCCCGCTGCAACTCGCGAAATTCCTCAATCTCCTCCACTCGGTATTGGTCTTGCATCTCCTCAATTTCGCGCTCCAACTCTTTCCGCTCGCGTTGCAACTGCTCGCACATGGACTCGCTCATCTGCAGCCGCTCTTCCAGCACCACAACGCCCGCGGGGGCCGAACACGCGCCGTTGCTAATCACTGTGCTGGCAGAGGCGCTCATCATCATGTCACAGTCGTGCAAAAGCTGAATACTTACTGTATTTTTCTACCTTTCCATTCCTTCCATTACAGTACCATTTCCCGTCGTTCTACCAATTTTCCCTTGAGTTTGCTGTTCTCCTCCCTGTACTCGTTGAGCATTGTCTCCATTTCAACCAGTGCTTCTTCCATTATCCGTTTTCCGTTCACTGATACCGTAGTCACTGTCTGCTGCTCTCGCATGTCTCCATTCTCTCTCTCCTTCTCCTTCCAATTACCGTACTTTTTCCGCAGCCATTCCGTCCACCGTTTCCGTTCGTGGCGATAGCGATGGCACTGCTCCTGCAGACGTCGGTTTTCACCACGGAGATGTAAAAACTCTTGTTGATTCTGCGTAACAAATGGAAACAGTTTCAATTTGCTCAAAAATGCGTTACAAATTCCATTGCGGTTGGTGTCATGGCCCGCTCAAATTCGTCATCATCCGACCCGAAGAAGTGCTGTTCCTCCGATGTGCTTTTCGGTGTCATGAAAGGGTCTTCCATTGGGTCGTCAAAGGGCGGACTCTTTCCCGTTTTGAACGAATCGGCACAAGACAAACTGTTCAGACTCTCCACGGAACGGGCACTGAACATTTCTTCAACTGTTGTGTTCGCATTTGTGTTATTATTGGCCATTCGGTCCAAAATCGAATTGGCCGATTTGTAGGAGGACAGTGACAGCAATTCCTCCTCTTCTTGAACAATGGCATCGTCTAAGCAACGGCATGGCATATTGATTAGAAATTTCCATTTTTATATAAAATGCTTTTATTCCCCAAAACGAATGGGATGAGAAAAATTCGAATTGACGAAAAAAATTTCTGTCTTATTTAAACAACTTATATTTATTGTGCATGCTGGGTCGTTTCATAAAAACCGCCAATTTAATTCATAACTTTGCCAAAAAAACAACCAAATCAAACAAAAAATGGTATATCCGATCGCTATTGGTTAGCTCTAAAAGCTAGCCAAATTTTCAAAAAATTCAATTAAATTTTAAGAAAGTTGTCGACATAATTGTCATAACTTTCTTAAAATTTAATGAATTTTTGAAAATTTGATAGCTTTCAGAGCTAATCAATAGCTATCGGACAATCTGAAAATTGTTTAATTTGGTTGTTGCGATTGAGTAAAGTATGAAAAGTTTTTTCAGAAAATCTGTAAAATGGCGGAATTTAGAGCGGTTTTTCCGCCAAGCACCGACTTATTGTAATCGTGCCAAGGAGATTAGTCCTTTTTTTGCTGAGTCTCAGTTTTGTCGGCACGCAAAAACCCACCTTGGCCATTGCACCTTTCATCATCTGATCGGAATTTGTCTCCCATGAATTGCCATGTTCCGTTCCGTTCGCTGTGTCTTTTCCTCGCCCCGTTTTCCTTCTCCTCCTCCTCTTGCTGCTGCTGTTCCTTTATTGTCTTTGCTGAGGTTTTTCTTCGTGTACTGCTCGCCCTCCTCGTCCCTTCTTCTTTTTCATTTTTCGCTTCATTTGGTGCCGATTCTGAGCAAAATGTCGTTGAATTTTCCGACTTTTTCCGTTGTTCACGCAACGAATTCGAATGGCCCAGACTGATCTGGCGTTGTTTGGCCAATAAAACTGTCGTCGTTGCGGCAGGGGGCCTTGGCTGAGCCATGTCCTGCTGCTGCTTCGTCGGGGAGGCTTTCTGTTGCAAATTCCTAAAAAAACTAATTTAATTTAGCAATTTTACGCTTCCTTTTTTCATGCCTTTGGTTTTGGTCTTCCTCCCCCTCCTCTTTTTCCTCCAAATCTCTCTCTTTTTTCGTCGTGTCCTGTGAACTCAGTTTCCACATTCGTCTCCGTCTTCCCCCACCATTTTCCTCTGCTGTTGTTCTTCCCTTGGCACTTTCTTCTTTCTCCTCTTTTTCCCCTTTTGGCACTCTCTTTTCACTGTTGGCATTCTGTTCTTCCTCCCCTTCCATTTCGTCATACGCTTCAATTGCAATTGTCCGCATTTGCGTTGTTTGCGTTCTTCTTATTGCACTGTTTTGTGCCGTCGTTTGTCGTCCCCCATCCGTTTTGTCTCCAATGCTTCTCCTTTGGCCATTAATATTTGTAATGTTGTTATGCTGCTGTTGTTGAAGCGAAGCTTTTCGAGTAGTGCTGCTGCTTGAACTCGTTGTTGTCGGTGCTGTTGCGTTCGGTGTTGTCGTCAACATTTTTGAGGGATTGCTCAGTGCCCGTCGCACTGTCACATTTGGACTGCGCAGTTGCGATCTGGTCACAATCTCCGCCTCTTTCGGCTGATCAGCAGCAACAGCAGGCGAAACACGCACACAATTAGCTATTCCTTCGTGCTTATCCCTTTAAAAAGCCAAAATTTCATTTAAAATATTTCAATTTTTCTTAATTACCTAAGCCTAAAACACTTTTTGCACCGATCCCTCAAATAATTCTGCGGCTCAAACCCCGAACATTCGCGATCCGCCATTTTCTGCTGCTGATGCCGTCGTTGAGCAACGGCTGCTGCACTTTGGCACCCTTCTGCTGTTTTGCTAGCCTTATGATCTGCTGAATTTATTTACCCTTTTATTCATAAAAGCAACGAAATCCAAAGAAAACATAATTAATTTTAATTGAATAAAGTCGAAAGTCATAAGTAATAGAATGGTAATTAGTGATATTGAAATGATGTATTTATTCATGACCGAAACCCGTGTGCTATCTAATGAACGAGTGGGTAAATTTCCGTCCCTTTTGCAGCCGTCGGCGGGTTTGGCCACAATTTTTCGCCTGAGAGAGGACACATTTGAGGAAGTTTATCCACGAAAGATGGACAGAGGAGATGAAGCATTGCTCCCCTTTTGCTTCAAAGGAGCCAAAGAGCAATTGCCTGGGGCATTGAAATTTCGGGTGAATCGATAAGCCGAATTAAATCTTTAAAGTGCACCGCCAACAAGTCAGCAATTCATCAAATTAGCTGGGTCAATCTTTTTATCCCCGAAATAAAGGGTAAATAATTTTCAGAAAAGAGAAAAAAAAAAATTAAAAAATTATTTGAATCTTTTGTTATGCAACTTTTTTTCACAATTTATTTCCTATTTTTTCCTCGCAAAGCAAGCTTTAGGTACAGCAAGGGAAAAATGACACTAAGTTGCTGTTTTACATGAATAATGCGGGAAAATTACATTTTCGCCAAAGGCAAAAATTCTCCGGGCGATGGCACCCGGCGGGGCGATGGATGCCGCCACCCACAAAGAGAGAATTCAGCGTTTCCTGTTTTGTTTTGCTTGGCTCATCATACGGCCCAAGTTTAGGCCAAGCGGAAAACACAGAAAAAAAAAAAAGAAAATTCAGAAAAAATTGTAAGGGGAAAAGAGATTTAGCAACAGCCAATGGCCATCCAATTGAAAATGAATGGCCATTTCAATTGGCCAAAAATGAGGAGAATAATAAACGAATCGGAAATCCTTGGCCGAATGATGGATAAGCAGAGACATTTGTGGATTTTGATGGAAATGGGAGAAAGAAAGTGACAGGAGAGCCCAATCGATCAGTGAAAAGAAAACGAATAAGCAAGGAGAGACAATGGGATGGGGAGAGATTTGAGTAAGCGGCAGAGAAAATACAATCGGAGAGGGAAAGGCATAAACGGGATTTAATGAGTGCAGCAGAAAGAGAGAGAGAGTGAGAGAGACATAGATAAGTGCGAGGGATGTTGACGACAAACAAATCAGTGCATCATCGTTGATCAGTCTCAGTCATTACTTAAATTAATGAGCAGTGAATGACACAAAGAGAAAGTGAGAGGGAGAGAAAGAGAGTGAGAGAGATAGAGAGAGAGAAAAAAGGAAAATTAGAGGAGCAAAGAAAAGGATCAACAACAAAATGTTAATGAGAGACTGATCAAAGAAAAGTTTGATCACTCAAAGAACTGAGACACAGCAGAGGAATTGGTGGGGATACTCCTTCAGAAGAGAAGAGGAAGGACAAGATGAAGCAGAAGAAGGCAGGTGTCCATATGAGTGGACACAGCCGACGATCGGAGGGAGGGGAAAGGATTTATGGGGGTGGACAGAGGACGAGAAAAGGGGGGGGGGAGGTAAATGGCACACAAAATGATGGAATTGGGGGAAAATGATGGAATTGGGGGAAAAGGGAGTGTAATAAAATGAAATTCAGTGCATTTGGGATAATCAAAGAGGGCGGGGGGGGGAGGGCGAAATGAGAGAATTCGTGAAGAAATTCGAAGAATATGCGTAAGAAGAAATTAATAAAATATTATGTGCTTTTTTTAATTTTTACCTTTTTGTTGGTGCGATTTATTTGGTGTTGTAAAAACAGTCAGTGATTTAATTCGTCCGACAGACGGCCTCGGGGCCTGATAGTATGGTCGCTTCATTTTGGCGACTGTAAATAATTTGGTAAGAAATAAGTTTAATGAATAACTTGATGGAAGGAACTAAAAAAAAAAGAAAAATATAATAGAAAAAAATAAAAGAAAAAAATGTACCAATATATTTTGAAGCTAAAAAACAAATAAAAATCAATAAAATAAATTTTATGGTTAAAATTAATTGTATAAATTTAATTCAATGGCTTATTTTGTAGTTTTTCATAATTTCATGCACAAAGATTTTTTCATTTCGTTTTTGCATTTTTTTTCCTTCAACCTGCATGGTTGGGCGAAATTCCGTTTTCTGTTCTCGTTAATTTTTGGCATTTCCGTCCGTGTTTCTAATTGAAAAAGGTAAATTTAAGACCCTATGAAAGAAAAGAATTACAGGTGAATAAATATTTGTAAAGAATTAATAGGAAATTTAACTTAAACAAAATGCATTTGGCCAATAAGTCAAAACTTCTGAGCTATCCCTCTTCTCATTTTTGTTCCTGAAATCCTGAAATGGGAACTGTGCATTTTTATGCGCATATTTGGCATTTTCGTCATTTTTATGCTCATATTTACGATTTTAAGTTCATTCAATTGAATATCTTATCTTATATAAAACAGAACATTCGAAATTATTGAACTCGGACACTCATTCTCTTCGAGTGAAATCTATCTCAAAATGTAGGGTGATTGCATAAGATATCGAACCGGTTAGTGCGGTCAAGATGCTTAACTGGTACTATAATTTGTACTAAAATTAATGATTCAACTACGACGCTTATTAAGGGACGATATCCTTAAATTGCGAAAGTTTGTTATTTTAAATTTAAATAATGGAATCTTTTTTTAAAAGAATCCTGTCTCTAAGGCGTTTAAATAAAAGAATTTTTAAAAATATACCAAAACACTTAAAAAAATCTCTGTTCATCCCGACATCCATCCATTCCTCCCTGGCAGTGGTCGAAGTAGGGGCGAAGAAAAGATTTTTTTTTTTTAGAAAATTTGGGGTTAAACAGTTTCAACCCAAAGATTTTACTAAACACATTTTTACCATTTCCCCTTTTCAACTAAAATTTGTTCACGGGACAGGGACGGGGGATGTCAAAAGTGTCGCCGGGAAAAGTTTTAAAACTTTGAGTGACTTTTCCCAATTTTTAATTTTTGAGGCCCTTTTCAAATAAATCTCAAAATTTTCAATTTACGAAATACATCAGATTTTATGTGTGTTATATTTACTAAAATTGTTCGGAGGAGTAGTTGTTTAAATTATGAATTGATTTTTGCTTCACTATTTTTTGGAAGCAAATTTTGGTCGAAAGAATGAACGAAGGCCGTTAAATGCGGGGGGGGGGGGGGGGAGGGAGGGGAGGGATAGCCAAGAGAAATGCCAACAGATGGCCAAGGGGGAAAAGCCTCGGGGACCCATGGCCATTTTTATTCTCATAAACATTCGCTGCGTGAAAAATTGGCCAAAAATTATTGCGTGCACTCACAAAAAGGCAAGAACGAATTGGTGGATGGAAGCATATAATTGGGCGGACGAACGAACAATAGGCGATAAAACATTTTTAAATTCAAAGGCAAATTAAAATTTAAAAATAATAAAAAAAACAAAAAAAAGAAAAAAAACTCTTCCGTTTAAATTGGGAAAATTTTTAACAAATTTAAATTTTTTTTTTTAGCGTGTGCACTTTTAAAGTTCTGTTTTGATCGAAATGATTTCTGCTACAATGGCGTCTGCTGTAAGTTTTAGCATTAATACTTATTATGTTGATGTTTTAACATGTTTTAGAAATGTCACGGAATAAAAAAAGAAAAATATGAAAATGTTTTAAAATTAACCATTTTTGAATATTTAAACAAAATTTGAATAAATAAAAATCTTTTGTTTGTTATTTTCAATTTCTTTGTTAAAGGTTCCAAAGCAAACTCCAACAATCCATACCCAAATAACAACGACAATCCAAACGCAAATTACCCGCCGGGAAATCAGTACAGTAACGTCCCATATAACCCATACAGTGGCTACAACACTCCCCAAAACGGCTACAGTAGACCAGACCCAACAGTATGAAGAACACAATTGGGCATTTAATTACAAAAGAAAACTTCAGATCATTGTGATAAATACAAGTCCAACAATGGGGTATGGTTTAAAAATAAAAAGCGTATTAAGTAAAATTTAAATTGAAATTTCAATTCTTCAGCCCAGCGTACAGTAATCCCTCCTACCCTTACAACAGTAACAATTTGTATAATGTATACAACCCGAATAACAACAACGGATTCACTCCGAGTAACAACGCATATAACTCAAATACCAATGGATTTAACCCGAATAACAATGGGTTTAACCCGAATAATAACGGGTATAATCCTTATAACAACAATGGATTTAACCCGAGCAACAACGGATATAACCCGAACAGCAATGGATATAACCCTAACAGCAATGGATATTATAACCCGAACAGCAATGGATATAACCCTAACAGCAATGGATATTATAACCCGAACAGCAATGGATATAACCCTAACACTAATGGATATAATCCGAACAGCAATGGATATAATCCGTATAACAACATAAACAACCCGGGCAACAACGGATATAACCCGAACACTAATGGATATAATTCGAACAGCAATGGATATAATCCGTATAACAACATAAACACCCCGGGCAACAACGGATATAACCCTTATAATTATAACAGCAACAGCAACAACCTTGGTAATTGTTTATAAAGAGAAATATATAATTTTGGGCTATCCTTTCTTTTTTGTGAATGAATCTCTTAAAATGTTTCATTTTCAGACTGTTCCACTGCTGCATCAATGTTACCCGACCAATTGGCTTGTAAATCTATGCAAGGACAATGCATAAATCCGGTTAATAATTTATTCATTAATTAGAATAATAAATTAATTAGGCAATATTAAAAGTTTATGCAAAAAGCGGCAGGAAAAAAGCGAACCAAAAATATTAGTTATAAAAATAAGCCTGAGTTGGATTACGTTTATTATTGGACAAAGTGCAAATTCACACTGTCCCTAAAATTTGGCAGTAATTTATTTGAATATCCTCCAAATAATGCGACCCTTTTTCAGATGATTGCTCAAACGTGCCGGCAAACGTGCTGCAGCACACAATTGGCCAATGTTGGCACTTACCCCCAAATCAGTGGCCGATAACTCAAAATTTATTTGTGTATTTGGACGTTATCAATATAAAGAGCATTAATTACTGTTTAATTGGTGCGAATTTTTATACGCCGAAAAGCAATTTTTTTAAAAATGTCTGTGATTTAAAGTGTGTTACGAGTCAATCATCAGAGACTGAGACAAAATGAGTGATAGCGTGTTTCGTAAATTCCCCCATCATTAAGTTTTAGAAAATTTGTAATCATTAAAAATTATTTATTATGCTAAAGAAAATGAAGAGCAATCGGCAGATAATAAATTAATTGCTTAATTGGGTTGTTTTTGAAAAAAGTTATAACAAATTTTCTCGGGAAATCTATAAAAATGAGGGAATTTACTTAATGCGCTAATATGGACAAACTAAATACATAAATGTCATTTGAACCGTAAGCTCAAAATCAAAAAGTAAATTATAAATAAAAATTAAAAGACTTAAAGAAATTAATTGACTCATAATTATAAAATAAGCAAATTGCGCCTTTGGCACGAAAAGGGCGCACGTCAGTCATCCCAAACAAATGGTAATTAGACAATTAATTACATAAAGGAGAAGGACAAATGGATGACTAAAAGCGAAGCGATATTAATCATTGGATTGAACAAAAACATTAAAAAACAAAAAGAGAAATAAAATAAAATGCCAATCTGAAGAGATGATTAAATAACGACGAGATTTTCAAATATTTCTGGTGAATCATCTTTAAACAGTCAATTTATAAATATATAAGCCAATTTGCAGCAATCCGAAAGAATAATAAAAAAAGTTTAAAACTTTTTTAAAAAATAATTATTTTTTTTTAAAGATGCATTTTATTGCAAAAATATTTAAACATTTGCTTTTCTTCTGCTTCTTTTTTCCCACAATTTGGTGCTCATTCGGACAAGGAGGCGATGCTGAACAGTTTTATCTGTGGAAAGTTACGCATCCGAGAAGAGAAAAGCCGAGTTATTTGTTTGGTAAAAAAAGAAATAAAAATTAAAAAACAAAAAAAGAAAATTTAATTAAGGCACAATTCATTTGCCATGGAAAATATTCTTCGAAAAATGTAATTTTATATTAAAAGACTTTAAAATGAATGAATTATGTGGTATTTTAATGTTTAAAGTCCCTCCGACCTTGACAAATGTCATTAAAAATGTGGACGTTGTCGTGTTGGAGTCGTCCACCAAAGACAATACAACCGACACAGCGACATTCGGAAAGTGTATGGACTCGCGAGGACCGGCAAAATTAAGTGCCAAATTGCGCAAAAGTGAGCAAAATTAAATCATTTAAATAATAATGTTAAATTTTGAAATTTTCTTCAATTTAATTAATTTATTTTTTGAAATTTTCTTCTCTCCATTTCGACCTCTGCTCAAAATGCCGTCGGATTGGCTGTTGGTCATTTTGGCGATGCAAATTCAGCTGCAGCACATGAAATTGGCCAATGCAAAGGGCCAATTGTCTAAAATTTTGGACGAACAAATTGAAAAGATAGGCAAAGACAGCGGCAAAGAGTTACGATTTGTGGAGAAATTGGACGAATTGTGTGTGCTTTTGCCATCTGTCAGCGAAAAAATGGTAAAAATATTTGAAAAAATTGCAAAAAATGAATTTAATTGTTCAGATACACTTTTTTATTGAAGAAATAGTGACAGAGTGGGACAAAGGTGAAAATGGCACAATTGCAATGGTGGAGAAATGGCACAAAAATGGCAAAAAAGAATTGGAAAAAGAATTGGCGAAGAAAAAGCCGGGCGAAGAAAAGGAAATAAAAAAGGTAAAGCCAAAAATTAAAATGTAAATTAAAAGTAATTATAATTTTCGTTCTTTGAACAATTCGAAACGGATTTGAGCGGAAGGCGCAACAAAAAGTGGCTTCCAAAAATGCACAAATGGATGATGGAACGGAGCCACGGGGAAAAATCATTCCTCTTCGCTTTTGGCAAACGTAAAAATAAAAAAATAAATAATATTTAAATAAGAAAAATTTAATAAAAACTCTAAAATGACATAAGAATTTAAAATTTATTTATTTGGTTATTTTTTAAGTGCATTTCACCAGTGAACGGGACAATCTGATTGAGCTTCTCACAAATTGCGGTTACAAAGTCGAAAAGGCAAAAAACAATAAAATAAATAAAGGATTATTTGCAAAGGCAAATTAAAATAATGATTTTACAGATGGAATTTTAACGCACAAAATATACGGCAAATTGGAACATTTTCCAAACAGTGAACAGAATGGGAAATACCAAGGAGAATCGCACTATTAATGCCATTAAAATTGAGTGCCTGAAATGGTGCCATGTTTCACAAATCAAATTTGAAACAAATCAATGGATTAAAAAAATATTGAGAATAATTGCATTTTGTGATTCTAAATAATAAAATATTAATTCCATATTTTTATTCACCCGAAATAGGACTTAAAATGCTAAAACATTATACAATATTTTGTAATTTTATTTATTTAAAGAATTTTTTGCTGTGTTTTAAAATAAATTCATTTATTAAAATAAACTTTTACTTACTTCACTTTGTTTCTCGTAAATAATTTTGACAAAATATTTTCTGTGAACAATTTTTGACATTTTCCATCTCAACAAAATGACAAAACAATTTGGGTAGTACCGACTTTAATTTGGTCACTATACGTTGTCCTTGTCCATTTGGCGCATCAATTGAAACGACAATCTTTCGTTTTGTATAAAAAGTGTGCTTTGATGTTGATCACCTTTGAGAGTTGCATCATTCGCAGTGCCTTCTTAAAAAGAAACTGTAATTTGTACAATGAATTAGGTTTTGTATCGATTAAAATGTTAAATGATTTATGATCAATAATTTACCATGGAATTTATTACTCAAATACAATCCCTGGACCTTCCATCGTTTACTTGGGCAGAGGGTAAAAAACCCGATGGTACAAGTCGGCAGGTTTCCCGAAGTTATAACATTTTTCATAAGCAACCAATTAACGATCTTTGCCTCGTTCTATAACCGAAAAGTGCCTTCTAATAGCATTTAAAGTTGCAAAAAGTTTGCATTTTTCAAAAAGGGTATAGAAAAAATAAAAAATCTTCGTCTATATCTTATTTTGAAGTCAAAATCATATGTATTTTAATTGTGACAGGCCTATCAAACGGTATTGTATCAATATTTTGTTTAATAAATTGATGGCCTAAAATGATCAAATAATGTGGCTTCAGATATTTAAATTATTAATTTATTATTATTATTCTAATTAGCAATTATTTATTTATTATTTAAGATTAGTCGATTAAAACTAACATTTTCCGATGCTTTTGTATAATTCATTTTTACAATTAATGTGCCATTTTTATAATAATTTTGTTCTTTTTATTTGCCGAAATTCCATTTTTATTTTTCTGTTTGTAGAAACAGAAGGAAGGCGAAACACTGAACAATTGGACAGAGTTAATGTGCATTTTTCTCACTGATTTTATTTTAAGTGTCAATGAATTGTTGGCATTAAATACCATTGAAAGGAAAAGGACGGCACAATAATAATAATAATAAAAAACAATTTATAATTCATTCTTTACGTAAGATAGAAAAATATTTGCTGAAAAATACTAAATTTTTCTATTCAATAGCTTGCTTCCATTATCACAGAGCAATGCTGGCTGATATTATTGGTTTTTTAGATTATATTTTTGTTTAATCTTGTTCAAAATTTCACTTTCCATTCGAAAAAGCGAGCAAAAGTTAAATTTTTTCTAAAAAATTAACGATAGACTTTTAGTGAACTTAAATTAGGTAAACAATTTGGAGATTTTCTCCGAATCATTTTTTCAATTAAAAATTGCAGCAATTGTTTCTTTTCGAAAGTTTTATATAATCTCTTTTTATTCATCCTTCACCTTTGCAAATATATATAATTTGATTGCGTTTTTGAATTCTCTTTTGCTTTTTCCACATCTTTTTTCTCCTAATTTTTCCATTCTTCGCAAATTTATCACGCGACACGGTGGCGAGTGCGCAGAGCAGCGGCATGCGCGTATTTGTTGTAGTTTTGTGGTGCGCCGCCACCCGCGCCATGCTGTGGCGGTGCCGCGGGTGCCACTGCGGCACCAGCGACGGGAGCAGCTGAAAAAATAAATAAAAATGCAAAACTTTGCCCGTTTAGCCTGGCCTAAATACGGTATATGCATCAGCACCAATAGGGATTCTCTAATTGTGCTTACCTCCCTGTGGTCCAATAGCTGGTCCAATAGCACCGGGTTGGCCGTTGGAACGCTCAGGACAAGGACAGTATTCGGCTGGGGCACCTGAACAATGGTTACGGTAGAATATATTGGACAGTAAATGGATGGCACAAACCGGGCGGTCCGGATGGGCCTGGTGTTCCTTGCTCGCCGGCTTTGCCTTGAAGTCCAGGCGGACCCTGGGGCCCGTGTTCGCCGGGTGGGCCTAAACAAAAATTGGGTTTTACATTCATTCCATAAATCACTGTCACCTGGTGGCGAGTCTTCGCCCCGCTCTCCCGGCGGTCCTTCCTCGCCCGCCTCGCCGTGGGGCCCAACTTCGCCCTTTGGCCCTGGCTCGCCTTTCGCGTAACCGATGCCCTGCTCTCCCGGTGCACCACGCGGCCCCGCCTCGCCGACTTCGCCTTGCAGGCCGATTTCGCCCTCGGGGCCCTCCTCGCCCGGCTGTCCTTCGCGTCCGGGAAGTCCCGGTGATCCTGAACAAAAGAAAACATTTGGCCTATACCTTTGTCTGCAATGCCAACCCTTTGCGCCTTTCTCTCCGCGCAGTCCGCGTTTGCCTTTGTACCCCGGGGGGCCGGGTGGACCGCCAGGGCTAAAAGCATTCATGTTTTCATTTTGCTTTCCGGACATTCAATTTTGCCAAAATTTACCAAGGGGCGCATTGTCCTCCCAATTGACCACCACCACCGTATGCGCCTGCTCCGCCAGCAACGCCAACTCCGCCGGGAAGGCCGGGCTGTCCGTCTTGGCCAGGCTCGCCCGGGTATCCCGGCGCCCCCTTCGGTCCTTGCGGGCACGATTGACTAGCAGCGGCAGGGCCGACGGCAGCAGCCGATCCAACACTGCCATCTTTTTGAATTGAATTTAATGAAGAATAGTCAAGCTTATTTTAAAAATTTATGAAATTCATATTTTTGGGTGTTTGTTTTTCATACATTGCCGACGTTGGCGAATGTTCGCGTGTTCCTTTCGGTTTTGTTCGCTTTGCGTCATTATGTCGCGCCACATGTTGTTGCTCTAATCAAATATTTTAACTAATTAATGAATTTTGGCAATGCTTAAGTGTATGTTCACCATGTCCATGTAGATTTGGCTTTTCTGTGCCAATTCGCTCTGCAGATTGGCCACGTCGTTGAGCATCAGTGGAACACCGATCAGAATGGCACCGAACGAAGTGATGGCCAAAATGGCCGAAGTGGTCAAAGCTCCGGTTGGAAGTTCGCCCATTTTCTATTAAAAAATAAAACTTTTTCGAATTATATAAAACAAATATATATAAGCATTAGGAGTTTGTGTGTATTCATTCCAAGTCTTGTTGTATGTTTGGTGTACCTTCAAATGATTCGTTGTTGTCTTTTTATATCCAAAATTTGCGACAGAAATTCCATTAGCTTTTTTTTTGATTGATCACCTCATTGCCGAAGTTTCAGATGATCGGAATGTGAGATATCGTCGGAAAAAGGATGCGCCGTGTGCTGATGAGGGAGGGATGCGCAGCATGTAACGGAGGACAGAAGGCGGACGATGGGGCGGGGGGGGGGAGGACATAAACGGAGGACGCATTGCTTCTTCACTCTTTGGCGCGGCGGATACGCGCATATGTAACAACACAGAACAACAAAATCATCATCACCATCAGCAGCACCACCACCAACACAACAACAACAACATCGTCAGCAGCAGCCCTTCGAGGGAGGCGCAAAAGAACATTAACAAGTTTAGGCGAGCATATCGCCAAATCTGCCGCTGATCTTTGACGATTAGTAATGACATGGTCATCCCTCACAGCAGAAACGGAGGGGGCGAGAGGATCAACTAACTGTGAATAGCACAGCGGGGGAGGGATTTTGGGGATTTTTGCTTTTCCTCCTCCTCCCCTCCGCCCCTTGTTCTTGTCATGTGCCATGTTCAGCTTGGCTTACCATTCATTTCACACAGAATGGCCCTAGAGCATTTAAAGTGGGCCCAATTAAATTACTTAATATTTAACAATTCAATCTGTTCTATAGGAACAGAAATACTTTTTCTGCTGATCTTCTTTACCATGGAGCGCAAAATTTTTTTTACAAACATGCCCTAAATATTAAAGAGAGTTAAAGTAGTTTTTTTTAAATGAATTTTCCCAGAATTTATACTAATTTTGCTGTTTTAAAATTTCAGATCGACAGCAAAAGCACACTTCTGTAACATTGGGTCTATTACTTCTCTAAGCTGTCCGTAAGCCTAACACCATGCTACACAAAAATGATCAAATTCTACAGTATTTCAGGGAAAAGCCGCAAATTGGTCATTTTTTAGATCACACAAAAAATTATGCTAACATCATTTTTAAGGTATGTGTGTGTGTGTCAATAAATTAAGTTATGTTTGAATATATGAACTTATAATTAATTCAAAAAAACAAAAATGAGCTATTTTTTGGACTTAATATTTATTGGGAAATAATGTTTGATAAAAAAAATTCAGCTCGTTTGGCCTAAGAGAAATAGTGAAATGGAAAAAAAAACTTTTTGAACGGCTATACCCCGTTTCGATTTTTAGTGGGGGGAAGGCCCTGTTTTGATATGCTCGATTTTGATTTTACACCATTTCAGTTTGTAAAAATATCTGCCTAATTATAAAATAACAATAAAGGATTGTTTAGATTTTCTTACAGCTATTTTTTTAGTAATAGGTTCTTTTTTATTTTATATCGAAATGGGGCAAAATTGAAACGGAGTGACCCTTTTTGAACCTATAATTCTTGACAGATTGTTTTCGATTGGTCTATATATGTGAATATATGATCGAGCTGGGGGAACTTTTGAGGGAAAAACTTGGGGGCGGGCCGGCTTTGAACCGGCGTCTCTGGCTTTCCGGACCAGTGTTCTACCAGCTAAACTACCGACCCTGCCCTCTCCGGCTCCCCACTTTGCCCGGTCATAGGATCACTAGTCTCCTCCATTGATCCCATTAATCTTCTCTTAGTGAAGCTTCTCTTCACTATATCATATGCGAGCGGAGCAGCTGATTTAATATGTATTTGATATGCGTTATTATTAAACCTAGGTAATTGTCATTCCGCAAAAGGATACACAAATTATTACTTTGTAAAATTTTTCAAAAAATTATTGTGAATTTTTTTATGCTTTTGGTTAGTTGGTGATCAATGACCATGTTCATTCTTCACAATTCCACCATCGTATCAATCATTTCCATCTTTATCACCATAATCCATCCTCTTCCTCTTCGTCATTTTGTGCCTTCTTTTTTCCTTCCATCCCTTACAATTGGCATGCGTTGTGCCGTCGTCCTTTGGTGCCTTTGCACGGTTTGCATCGCAACTGAATTCCGTATTATGAGCAGAAGCAAATCCAAGTGTTGTTTAAAACTGTCAATTAGTGCCTTACTTTTTGCGCATGGCATTGCGCGTTTCTCGTGCATTTCTTACGGCAGCCGCCGTTACAATGAATTCGACCCTAAAAAAAAAAAGAATGAATGGAAATTGGCACTTTTTCGAATTCATAAATATTGTCTGATGATGCTTGAATAAATTGGCATTCAATTTACGCTTTAAATTTGGTATTAAATTGTCCCATATTTCTCCTCTTCTCTCCCACATCACTCTCTCCTCCCCCCACTTTTCTTACTCTTTTGCATGTGCCGGCTTTGTGGACGGCCTAAAAATAGATAAATTTAGATAAAACCAATTTTATTAATTAATTTATTAAATTTATTTATTTGCCGTTGAGTTTTTACCTTATGAATGTTTGTATTTGAAAGCGCAAAAGACACCTAAAAAGATATGAGACAATTAAAAAAAACACTTCAAACACTTACCAAAAGCAGCAGAAGAAATGCCAATGGAAGTTTTGTGCCAGCAAAAAATTGCATTTTTAGTTTTGGCGTTTTTTCTTAATTAAATTTCAAAAGTAACTCTTTTTATTGTCATTACTCATCACAAAAGAACCTTTTTCTTATCAAAAAACCCCCAAAAACCAGACTTTTAGCACCCATTTTTCCGTGGCAGAAATCCCCCCCCCCCTCAAAATGCCGCTTTATTAAGGGAATTTTGATGAAAACTGTGTCAAATTGCAAAAATATATTTGCAAATGCATTGTGTAAAATAATGCGATGGGAATGAATTCATTGGATGAAACAGTTTAAGGCTAATTTACTTTTATAGAGATTTTTGCCTTATTTCACTTAAATTTTTTGCTCTTTCATTGACAAAAGATGAACAAACAAAATTTAAAAGCTGCGGGGGGAGGGGAAAAATTTATTTTTTTTTTTGCATTTGTTTTTAGCCAATTTTCATTTTTCAGAAATGGGCTTGAAAAGATGAATAAACAAACCCTTCTAAATGGAGGGGCAACATAAAATTGTTAATTCACTAAAAACCGTAAAATTAAAATGCGATTTTTTAATTTTTTCGAATGTTTCAATTAAAATAATTATTAGAGATGGCAATTTTATGTAAATACATATTTTTTTCCTGGATTCTACACGCTCTAATAAGTAGGAAAAACAACTTCTTTCTTGCATTTGCTTATAAAAGTTGGGACTTTTATTTACATATTTTGGGGTTTTTACACATATTACGTATGTACATTATTACATACTTTCATACGTGCTAGGGCGTTTCGTAAATTCCGCCATTTTGAAGGTTTTTTGTCAAAAAGTGGTTATAACTTTGCTCAAATGCAACCAAATTTAACAATCTTGGTGTTATCCGGTAGCTATTAGTTAGCTCTATTAGACTACAAAATTTCAAATAATTTGATCCAGATTGAAGAAAGTTGTATCCATAAAAAAAGCAAAAACTCTATATTTTTCTCAAAACTTAAGCAAATTATTTGAAATTTTGTAGTCTAATAGAGCTAACTAATAGCTACCGGATAACACCAAGATTGTTAAATTTGGTTGCATTTGAGCAAAGTTATAACCACTTTTTGACAAAAAACCTTCAAAATGGCGGAATTTACGAAACGCCCCGACTGTCGGTTTTTACAACGACCTAGCACTATTTTCATACATATTTCGGCATTTTTGGTACTTATTTTTAGGTTTTTGTGAAATTTTCATAAGGAAAATGCCATAAAAATGAAAAATAGACCCCCCCCCCCCAAGATTTACTTTTAAATCTAAAAAATATACAAGCAGGAACTTTTTCTTAAAAAAATCACTCCATAAAAATCAAAAATTTTTTTCCAAATATGGGACTTTTTTAAAATTTGTCCCCATTCCATTTGAATGAGGTTAGGAGCGAAAAAATTTTTGATTTGCAATTGCAAATGAGGAAAGTTTTTTATGAATTTGCACCCCTAATGTTCGATATATGGTACATATTTTCAGATTTTGTACATATTTCTTACATATTTTGCAATTTTTTTATGTTGGCCATTTTTCGTACATAAAATTGCCATCCTTAATAATTATACAAAGCATATAAATATTAAATTTATTATTTAGGTAAAAGTGATGTTAAGCTGATAATTGATATTCGTAAAGGAAATGACAGAAATTTTACAAAAAAATAAATAATCCAAAAAATTGAAAATATTTCATATCAATTATTTTTGGAAATTTTGTCATTGCCGGCATCACTTGAGAGTGATTTTGATGAATTGATGAACTTTCAAAACTGTGCCACTAAAAAACACTGACGGCAAATCAATGGATGCGGCAAAAAGTGCAGCAGAATCATAAATTAAAAAAAATAAAAGATATAATATTTGACAGTATTTTGAGACCTGAAAAATGCCTAAAAAGATGAGCGAAACCGATTCAAATTACCATGATAAACAATTTCGTCATTGCATTTAACTGAATGTGTGACATTTTTGCATTTCCTTTCAACGAATCTTGTCAAAGGTCGCTATGTTCAAAAGCAAACTCAATAAAATGCCAACACCGCAGGCAATCACTGTCAAAATATTTTGGTTTAATTGAATTTAAAACATCTTCAGAAAATACACAATTTACCATAACAATTCTTTAATCTTACAAGGAAAAATTTGGAACTGTAAGTGTCAAAATCACTTTAAAACCACTTTTATCATGTAGAGCATAGTCGATTTACTATTGCCAATTTTTGGGTTTTTGCTCCACCCCCCGCACCCCAAACTGGTCGGAAAAAATCGGTCTAAGTTCCAAAAAACCGATAAATTAAGAAGCGTAACTCGAAATAAGCCTACCGTTCGTTACAAATCGTACTTTTTGGGTACAGGCGTAAAGCCTTCGTGCTTTTCGCTCCTCATCGGAGCATAAACACTGGTGAAATGAGCCGATGCGACAGCAAACGAAAAACCGACCAACAAATTCCATCACGGCCCGCGAGGGTTCAGTGAGTTAGCTGAAAATTTTTGCAGTCGCACTGAACAGAGGAAGCCGATAAAAAAGGAGGACCATAAGGAAATGGCATATTCGTGGAAAAATGCAAACTAAAACGGGGCATTACGTAAGAAAAACCAAACGAAAATGCCAATGATTGTAATAATTTGAAACAAGGGGATTGCCGTTGAAGTCGGCATTGGTCATTAGCAAGTAAGTGATGCGTAAGCAAAACAGCCCGGTAATTGTCTCATTACGGCGAAAGCCATTTGTAAGTAGTACATATGAAAATGTCAGAAGGATGGGAAGTTTAAGCACGTAATTAAATAATTGAGAAGGGCGAGGAATGGCATTTTAATGGACCGGAGAGTATTTTCAGTAGTGCGAAATTTCAAATTAAATTTACTTTTTCAAACGTTTGACTTTTTTAAAAATTCTCTGCTGCTTATGATCGTAATCGTAAGTCAAAATAAAGTGCAATTTTTTAGCATTTCTTAAAAGTTGGCAAGTCAACAATGGCACAACAGCAGGTGTTGCGGTTGGCATTAATTCATTAATTGGCATCATAAAAACAAACAAATAATAATTCATTAATTCTCTTTAAGACTATTCAATAAAATGGGTTTTCTATGAAAGACTTTAAAATGTGTCGGTGTCCCTTCAGCAATTTTTGCAGCATTATCAAACAATTCGGAAATCAGCTGTTGTTGCTGCTGCTGCTGCATTTGCTCATTATTAATAATTATTAGTTTGTTTTTTTCCAATTTCCATATTTATTAGGCATTTTAATTTAGTTTTCTCCTTTTTCCCCTTTTTCCCCATTTCTCTTACTAAGTGATCACTCTGATTATTTCCTTCGTCTTTTCCCCTTTCCCATTTTTCGCTCTCATTTTTATATGCCTTTGCCTTTTGTGAGAAGAGACAGTTAGTAATTAGAAAATGAATGACAATTCCATTCAAATGCATTTGCTTTAAATAAGTCAGAAATTTGATAAAAATGCATTGATAATTCATTAAAATTATCGCTTTTTTTGCCTTTATTTTTTCGCCGTTTATTTTTCCCTTTTTAATGGCCATTGTTTTGTTCGCCGCCGAATGTTCCATTAATTCGTCAGCCAATCCTAAAAGGACGACAGCAGAGAGAGGTGCCCTTTTCAGCAGAATTCATCCGATGGAAGTGCCAAAAAGACGGACAAAGAATGGAAAAGCGAAACGATGGGGCAAAACACAAAAATGGTGGAGAAATTTGGCACAATCACTGCCGACGATTTGTTGCGGATTTTCAATTTCGATCGGTCCCATCAGCAAGCAGACGGGCGTATAAAGGAGAGAGAATTATTATTATTTATTGTCAATTTATTTCCCGCATTTACAAAATTTATAATATTTGGTGTACTGACATTGATCAGAAGTTTTCAAAATTAATGCTTACAATGATTAGAATTAAACTCCTCTATATTAAACAAACAAATGTGAAGTATTTTAGCTTGGAAGAGATTTTTAACTTTAAAAAGAAAGAGTCCGGTGGTGCCGACATGCACCGCCGGGAAAACTTCAAAAGGCGTCTTTTTCTTAAGAATATTAAAAAATAGGTTTGATTCTCCATTCTTTAGGTGCTTTTTCAGCAGAGTTTGTTTGATGAAACATATTTAGTTGAATGCCAATTGTTGGCATTTTATTTTGTTTTTAATGTAATTTTTAACAAAAATGTTAAAATTCTTGGTTTAATTTCTCGACAAATTTATACGGAACAATCAAACATCTTTTGCTAAACCTTTTCAACTTTGTGATGGTTCTTTTGTTCCCATTCCCTTCCCAATGTTTAAAATGTTTTTTGTGATTATGAAAAAATAATTGCTCTTTGTTTTTGATGTCTTCTAAAAACTTAGAATATTTGTTAACAAAACAAACTGAATCAATTTCATTTTTGTGCTGCACAAAATTCAAAGAAAAATATGTAGAAAAAAATATGGAAATAATAAAATCACAAGTTGATTAATTTGACAAATATTTGTCTGGATATTAATTGGTTAATCAATTAATTATTTAATTAAAAGATTTTTTCCATTATTTTCGATATTTCAATTGATCTTTGTTCTCCCAATGTCCACGGGAGTTCGTCCGTTTTTTCCAATGATCATTATCCGCTGATTGTATCAACATTTGCTCTCCATGCTTTTATGTGAATTTTTCCCACATTTTTTTAATTTAAAAATGCATTTTTAATTTCCGCTGCTTTTTCTTTTAAGACAAAATTGTTCGATTACAAGGATTTTATAGAGTTAAATTTTCATTTTTTAATTCCCAAGTAAAAGATTTGGACTTTAAAAACTTAAAAGTTCACTTCTTATTTTAGCCTCTTTTTTAAATATTTATTTTTAAATGCTTTCAAAATGTGTGCCTTTCGCTTCACTTTCAATTGCCCTTTTCATTTTCGGTAATGGAATGAATTATTCTCTTTTTCAATATTTAAATATAACTTTATTATTATTTAAATGTTTAGTTCAATCGCGTCCCCAGCAAAAAGTCGTGGCACGAAGGCGACGGTCGACAATTGCCTCTGCCGACTTTGCCCACGTTAATTCACCGGATTATTTGTTTTACGACGTGGAGTACCATTGTGAAGCGTTTTGCGCCGCACAATTCGCCCGCGATTTCGAGGTGTTCACTTTCTTTGCTATTTTCGTGCCGATGTCCCTTGGCATTTTGATTTAATAAATGCTATGCCAATATCTCTTGGCATTTGTTTCCCATCTTTTAGGAGGAATTCGGTCTCTCCTACCTCACCCAATTCTTCGACTTCCCCATCGATCCGTTATTGTCCTCCTCGCCGAGTGCCTTGGCCAGGTTTTGTCGTCTCGTCCACGACCGCCGCTGCTGCGTTCAGCGCGAGTGCCTCGTGCAGCACATTGCCCACTCGCCCCAATCTCACATTTGCCTGAAGCACCGTGAGGGCTTTGAGCGCGCAATGCATTGCCTAAAGTAGGATGGGGGGACATCAGGTCATTACTAAACGGAATTACCATATATAGTACGGCCGCATTTAGTCTGGAATTAATTGTTGAATAATTTGGAGTTTTCATCTTTGTTTTTCATTTTGAAAACAAATGAACGCAAATAAAAAGCTAAATGAAACTGACTTTGCCGAAATATATTGTAAATAAATAAAAGTTTGCTGTATTAAATGCCACCGTACAATAACAGCCCGTAATATATGAACCAAATTCGGTTCGAATAAAAACCAATGGCACTTTTTGTTGCAAATTTATCAATTGATAGACAAAAAAAAGAAGGGAAAACATTGGGGAACAATTATAAATTTTTTTCGATTATCAAGTTCAACTTTTTATAATTTGTTTAATCGCATAACCAAACGCCCGTGCCCTAATTCATTTTTCCTTTAGCGCTACAAATGCGCATTTCCGTTTCCACGCCGCCTGCTCGAAGGCGGCAAAGCGAAGTATTGACATTGACCGCGAATTGGCGGAGACGCGCGGGTTCAGCGGACCGGAGGCGGACAATTACCATCAACAGAACTTGCGATGCCGTTTCCAGGTCTGCGCCTTGCATGCCAGGGTAAGAAGAAGAAGACTTGTTGTCATGGCATAATAATTAGAAGTATAATGCAAAATTTTTAAAGAACATTACATTGGTAATAAAATAAAATTCTCCAATTTAAAGATGCAATTAATCGATCAAAAGTGTGCCCCGGGAATGGAAGCTGAAGACACAGGCAAAACTGTCAATCACTATTACACGGACGATTTGGAGTTGGACCTGGAGGAGTACGGCGAACTACTGAACGCAACACGGCACTTTCCGCGCTTTTGCACCGCATTTTTGGCCCACCAAAAGGTGGGAAACGAAAGCATTATAGGAATAATTTTTATTTAAATGAATATTAATTGTTTTAGAAAGACGAGAAAGTTTTGATGGCACTTGGCAGTGAATACGCCACCGCTTACGGCAAAGCGTTGTCAATTTTTGTGGAAGAAGTGGAAAAGAAAAAACAATTGTTGACCTTGTCCAATTAACATGACTTAACTCGCTGACATTTATGCCATAATAAAAAAATGACGAAAATTGTTAGGAAAATATTAAATATAACTATTTTGCTTTATTTTTAACAACAAAAAAAAAAATTATTCTACGTAAATGAGTCTTGAGTAAAAATTTCTGTTATGTTTTTCCGCAAAATAAAGTTTTTTGGAGTTTTTTGTGTGATACCATTCATTACCCCTTTTTTCGTCATTTGCAATTGTCCTGCGCATTTTATTAACTTTTTGGACTAATGTGCCTCTGTTCGAAATGAAACTTTTGGCATTTGTTCGATGCCACTCAAATCCGCGAGCCAATCGAAATATTCGCATTGGTCGGAGCCGAGCCAATTGAAATATTTTCGGGCTTTGTTTTCGACATTCATTCTTCTAAAGTTTTGGACAGAATGTCAATCTTTTAATTTTTTTTCAACTTCATTCGCTTCTTTTACTATCGTTTTGCCATTTGCGTTGTGAAAAGGACTAATAGTTCACAAAAAGTTATCTGAATATACACAATTAGGGTTGCAGCCGGCTTTAAACCGGGGGTCACCATTTTTGTTAGGCCATTTTTTAGACCCCTTCAATTTGGGTTCGGTTAACAGACTGTCAACAGTCCCAGGTCGGTTTTACTTTCATTGCAAATTTGTTGCTTTTTATTATCGCTCAAAAAGAATCTCAGCTGATAACAATTCTAAGTTTATATCCAGTGTTCGGACCTCATACTCATACTCATACTACGAGTATGAGTATGAAGTATGAGGGGAAAAAAATGGGTGGTATGAGTATGAGAAAAACGCCCAAGTCCGAACCTCATACTTTCTATTTTCCAAAAAAGATCGAAAATTACCATTTTTGGTGAAAATCTGTTAACAAATATTCGGAGGGGGGAGTGGCTATTTCAGCGCGCCATTTGAGCGCCACGCTGAAATTTTCTAGCCATTTCAGCCCCAGAAATTTTCACAGAAATTTAAGTCAATATTTGTGTTAAATTTGTCAATTTTCAGAGAAAATATGGCTGTTTTTAAAAGAAAATTGCCCAAAAGTTTCCCCTTTTTTTATTTTTTCCTTTCTCTTGCTGGTGAAAAAAAAAATTTTTTTTCATTTCGGGGGGGGGGGGGGAATTCCCCCCCTTTCCCCCCCCCCCCTAGATACGCCCCTGAATGAGTATAAGAAAAACGCCCAAGTCCGAACACTGTTTATATCACAGAATACATACATACAATAGGGGGGGGGGGGGGGGGAGCGGGGACCCCCCCCCCCCCGCCCCCTAACTTCTTTCGTATGAAAGGCCGAATAAGGGGGGACTTCGTATTAGACGGGGTGAAAATGTGAAAAAAGGTGAGTAAGGAGGTCAGAGACGAAATGGATAAAGAAATTTAATTATTTTGGCTAAATTCGATAACAAACAGACATTAAAATTTTCCCCGGTGGCGCCTATCGGCACCACCGGATACCCCGCCCCATCCACTAGAATTTTATTTCCATTTAATTCCGGCAAAAAATTGATGAAAAATCATAGTTAATTATTATATTTTTTTTTTTTGCTGGCTTTTGATTTTCGAATATGGACAAATTGCAGAATACGGGTACCTTTCCTAATCCGGCAAATTATATATCATTCGACTCATCTCGGTCTGTAAGAATTTTTCTGCGGAAAAGTACTCTGTGCAGAGTTACAGACCCGGGACTAAAATGGGAAAATAGCTTAGGGACTGAACTGTTCAACTTGTAAAAACAAAAGAATATGAACGCCGAGGAAAAAACAATTTAGGTTGAATTTTTAGGAAGAAATAATAATGGTCCCTAAAATTAAAGGCTTCTTTTCATGTGGATATAAATTATAAAGTAAGCAATAAATTATTTCATTTATACAAAGAAAAGTAAATGGGAATAAATTTGTAAGTTAAACTTAAACACCCCTTTATAAATAAATAACGGAGGCATAGTCTAGACCATTCGTTTGAGGTAACTCAAAAAATCGAAGCATTTTTACTTTGGAAGAGATTTTGGTTCTATTTCACTTTATGAGTCCAATCGACTTTTATGAGTCCAATCAGAATTTTGAGTTGAGCCCAACAAATTTTCGTTTTTTATAATTTATTTTCTATTGATAAAATGACAATGTACATATGTACAAATTATTAGATTGGTATTGATATGTACCTAATTTTTTAAGAACATTAAAAATATTTCCATGAAAGCGACGGAACATGTATTGGTAAAAAAATTGGTTAACATGTCCGAGTTAGTTCCGTGCAAGTGTCGCATACAAGTTTTTAGTGCATGTCACACTTAAATGTCTAACAAAAACGCAAACAATGTCAAACTGTTAAGTTCTTTCTCATTAAAATGAAAATGGAAAAAGTGAAATAGAACCGAGATTTTTTGTCTAGGACAGCAAATACAGGAATTTGCCTGGATTCCGCTCTGATTCATCTCGGGTGGGAGGGAGGAAATTGACCGCTTGGCCCCCATTGGCTATGCCTTACAATTAGTTACAAGAAATATTTTATCTTCTTTCCTGTATATAGTTTAGTATGTCAGTGCCCCTCTTCTTCCGCATTACGTTTCATGGTTTCATCTTCCATAACCACTTCAGGAATGTCCTTCGTCGTTTGAAATTCCAATGTCTTCTCTGCTTCAACTTCGTTCTGTTCCAATTCTTCGTCGACCATGCCCTTCCTTTTCTCCTCCTCATTTTGCCTTTCCATTTGGTCATCGCATTCAGTTTCTTCCAAATTATTCAATATTTCATTGAAGACACTTTCATTTTTACATAAAACAAAAAGTTGTTTGCCTCGAAATTTGAACACGGTTCGCTGAAAATAACAAATAATCATTTTAACTTTTTTTATTATTGAGCATTCCGTCTTATCATCTCAGAATGGTTCATATCCAACATGGTAAAATGGACCACTCCGAAAGGCCCTTTTCATGATTAGCATGACCAATTGTCATCATTGATGGACGAATTAATGCAAAAAAAAAAAAAAAAAAACTCACATATTGCTCCACAGAGCAATGTGAAGATCGAAAAAATTGAACACATTTCTCGTGCGGAAAACAATGGAAGAAACATCGGTTTAAGAACGGAACAAAATGTCCAAGAAGAAGCAAAATGGCCTTTTTTGCCGAAACAACTTCAGCAGAAATTGAGAGAAATGAATCCACCCATTTGAAAACGTTCTGCAGACTCAAAAGAATGATGGAAAAAATATGTCGAACCTAAAAGAAAAAAATTAAAAGTAAAACAAACAAATTTAAAATTACGAGAATAATAGAAAAAGAATGGCGTAAATCATTCAAAACGTCAATGACCAAATTGCCGAACACGCAAATGTCATCCCAAATGCAAAGTTCGAGTGGGGTCGAAAGAATGTCCAAATCAGCAGACGAATGCCCATTTTCCTCAATGTCCTGGCGCGTGTTCTCAAAAATGTCCCCGTCGATAAGGTCAAGTCTTTGTAATTGTGTCAAACTAAAACATATAAAAATGGGTCCGAATGAACAAAAAGGACATTGTGTACCAATTTGTTGCTGTTTCCACCCTTCTCCTGCATATTTCCAAAACCATTTGAGCACATTCGTGGACAACCAACGGCCTGAAGTCCAACCCAATCCGACCAAATGAAAAAGCGAAGCTCATCAGCTAATTGAATTATTATTTAGCAATTCCTTAAATAATATCCCCCCCCCACTTTTTTACCTTTGTGTGCATCATTTCCATGTCCAAATAATTTTTATTCTCCGTCCCACGCAAAACGCTGAAAAGTTTGTGTCGTACATGCCTTCCCTGTAAACGTCAATGCGCGCAACAAAAAGTCGGATTCGGATAAATGGTGGATTTGTATTTGTGACGAAGTTGTCGAGTTCGCGTTTGGTCAGTTCATAATCAGGCCTGTTGTCGAATAGGAGACCATCCTAAATGATTAAAATTAGGATTGAGCGGGACCGGGGCTTTTTGGCTGGGAAAACCGGGGCAAAACCGGGGCGGGACCGGTCAAAACCGGGGCACTGGTACTCATTTGTACGTTCGATATTTTGAAAAAGCCCCGGTCACGCTCAACCCTAATTAAAATCGGAGCGGGAGGTTTCATTGCCAGCGGGTTCATTGCCACGAACTTTAGAACCTGATAACTTTTTTATTACTTGATAAAATTCTGCAATTTGGGTATCATTCGAAAGGCCAATAAGAGCTCTATTAGTTCTTTAAAAATCAAAAAAAAATTGTTTTATAAAAAAGTTATAATTCAAAACTCATAAAAATCCTGTCTTTTTCTGACCTTTTTGCAAATTTCAACTTAAATCTTTTTGGCCAGTTATTAAATCGCTTAACAATGTCTTAATTAAAGCTTCATAACACGTAGAGCATTCGAATGGTATCAAAATTGCAGAATTTGATCAAGTAAGAAAAAAGTTATGAGGTTCTAAAGTTCGTGGCAATGAACCCGCTGGCAAAGAAACCTCCCCTACCCAATTAAAATATTCAACAAAAAAAATAGAAACTAACAATATGGTTCAAAATGTTTGTGAATGGGGCCGGGAATTCAGAAAGAATCCGTTTGTGCGCGGCGTTTCGAGACGCTTCTTGATCCGACAGCCGGTCACGGCGGTCTTGGTCTGTCTGAAGTGCAAAACATTTTAACGAGTGCCAAGCTTATTTAACTCACCAATGTTAGTCCTCCAGGATTAATAAATTCCGCCAGCATATTGAACCATGAAAGCAAGTCCTTCTTTCTTGGAAAACTGTTTGATTTGCGTTGAGCACTCCCGGGGTCAATTATGTAAACGGTGTTTCGTGTAGTTGGAGTTGCGCCAATGGCGACATTGCACACAGTTAAGTCATCGTGGATGTAGTCGATTGAATGCAGATGCCTAAGTCCATCCAACACTTGACAAGCTGCCTTAACTGCCGTTGTGAGCGAAAATGTACAAGTAAGTGTTCGACGAGCCAACAGCTCTTCCACAGTTTCCCCTACCAGACTCATGCTTAAAATAGCAAAAATAAATAAATAAATGGAAAATAAGAAACTCACACTAAAAACAAAAAGGCTACCCTCCAACCATTTCTGTCGATTACATTTGTACGGCCAAATGTACAAAGCGGCAGAAATGCTCAGTTCCGCTGACCTTCGCAAAATGGTGGCCTAAGCCTTTCCAATAAAAATGGATATTAAAAGGTACTGGAAATTGAGACAGCAATATACAAAGAATTTGTACCCTCTTCAATATCTTAATTCAATCTCAAAAAGATAATTTCATCTGCTTTTGAGAAAAGTTGAGCGAAAAACGCCAAGTATAAGGGTCCACAAACACTTATACCATCATTAAACCCATGAACGAAATCATGGCACCATTAAATCTCATTTTCAAGCTGGTCCTGGTGGTGATCATGATGCGCGCGTTGGGTTTTCATTGCCGTTCTATGGTTGTTTTGGTCGCGAACTTCGTAAATGATTCCGAATGAACCACTGGCGATGGTCTTAGTGACGGACCATTGCAGAATTTGTGTCCCGTCGTTTAACTCGACAAAAGGCATAGGAATCGAAAATTGACTTAAAAATTGAAATAAAAATATTATTTATTACATACTTTAAAAAACCAAAATTAATACTCGAATAACAAAGACGAAATTTCTATGAAATGGTATTGTAATGTATTAGTAGCCAAAATAATATTAATAATGCTTGACGTAAAAGCCTTTCCAGAGTTGGCCGACATAACTTAAAAAAAGCAAAATAATTAAATAAATAAAAAATATAGCATTTACATGAGAAACCGAAATGAGACCCTGCTTCCATTTCTGTCCAACAAATTCGCTACACGGTCAAAATGAATAAAACGGCAAAAATGCTCATTTATTCCTATCCGTTGCAAGATGTCGGCCTAAACATTAATGCAAATAAAGTTGATATTAACATATACTGGGAACGGAGATAGTAAGGTTAAGGCACAAAAAATTTGAATTATTGACATTTGTTGCTTTAAATTTGGCTCAAAAAGGCCATTTCGGGTAAGGGGAGGGATAATCATTGTCAAATTCCACGGAGTAGAAGGAAGTACCTACATCCAAATGCCCCCCCCCTCTTGGCCACGCCTTTGCCATTGTCACAACGATTTTCTCCCCATTTGACGCTAATTTATTTATTTAAAAGACCAATTTTTTCACAGTTTCTCAAAAGTTTAATGTCCGTCGGCTGTGCTGGAAATGGCGAGTTGGCGCGTGCGTTGTTGGAAGAGCGGCGCGCGGACCGCGACGGATGCACGCCTTTACTGTGCGCGGTGACGCAACGGTTTGTCCATTTTGTTTAGGCCCACACTCAGGCCCGTAGCCAGGGGGGGGAATTTCCCCCCCCCCCGAAATGAAAAAAAAAATATTTTTTTTCACCAGCAAGAGGAAGAAATAAATAAAAAAAAAAAACTTTTAGGCAATTTCTTTTTAAAAACAGCTATGTTTAGCCCACACTAACAGCTTGACTCTCCCTTCCCAAGAAATTGAGGGAACAGGATAAAATCAAGCCGCCGAAATCCCGCCGCCGAAATCACGCCGCCGGAAAATTTCAAAAATACATTTTAGAAAATCCTAAGGTTTTAAGGAAATTTACGAAAAAATGAAAAATTGTAAATTTCTAAGCCAGTAAAATTTTATCTTTCAAAATTTTTGAAGTTTTAAATAGAAGCCAATCATTTCCGGCAATTGTTTGACTGCGAAGAGCAAAAAAAAAAAAAAAATCGCCCTCCGTGGGGTGATACTCTTTTCTAGGCAAAAACCTAGGACCCCGTCCCATGTACCAATATTGGAAAGCAATAAAATGGAGCAACACCAGACCAAAAAAATAATGAGGGGCAATACATACATGTCCAAGGGGTCGGCCAGCGCGACCTTCGTACGACGTACGATTGGCCTAGGGTGGGTCGGCCAGGACCGGGTTTTCATACGATCAAAATCTATTCAAATTTGAAAAAAAATTTTCAAATAATAACAGTTTTTAAACCAATTGTGCGCCAGTATTAAAATGTAAATCGTTTTTTTTTGTGGACGAGGTAAGTGTCTGGGTGCCGGCAGGCGCCATTTTCCGGGGCCCCGGTTATGGGACCCCCTGAAGATTCTCGCCGGGGCCTCGTCCCCGCCGGTCCCTACACCTTAGTATTACCTAAGAATGGAAGGGATTAATCACCTTGGTAAAAAAAAAGTCTGCTCTTTTGAAATTAATTTAGTTTTTTTCAAAGGGAATAGGAAATGTTTTGGTCGATTTCTGTAAAACATAATGATTATGCCCCGATGTTCTGCCAGTGTAACAGAGCGTTGGTCCGACTCGGCAACAAATTGTGTCATAACTATGAGGATCGGCTTGAATGTACCGTTTTTGCGGAACAAATGGTTGGGACGAGGAGTCCTACAACATGGTCGAACATCGCCATCGGAGGATGTGGAAGAAGAGGGAGGAACCCTGCAAAATTTTGCCGCCGAAATTTCGCAGGGACAAAGTTTCGCAGATGAAATTTCGGAAATAATCGTTGAATAAAAAAAACCTATTTGTTCGAACCTTCTATTTGGCAGCTGGGCGGCGCAAATGTCCATTTGGCTGGTCGGCGCAAATGTCGCGGCGCAAATGTCCATTTGGCTGGACGGCGCAAATGTCCATTTGGCTGGTCGGCGCAAATGTCGCGGCGCAAATGTCCATTTGGCTGGTCGGCGCAAATGTCGCGGCGCAAATGTCCATTTGGCTGGACGGCGCAAATGTCCATTTGGCTGGTCGGCGCAAATGTCGCGGCGCAAATGTCCATTTGGCTGGGCGGCGCATGTCTATTTGGCAGCTGGGCGGCGCAAATGTCCATTTGGCTGGTCGGCGCAAATGTCGCGGCGCAAATGTCCATTTGGCTGGTCGGCGCAAATGTCGCGGCGCAAATGTCCATTTGGCTGGTCGGCGCAAATGTCCATTTGGCTGGTCGGCGCAAATGTCCATTTGGCTGGTCGGCGCAAATGTCCATTTGGCTGGTCGGCGCAAATGTCGCGGCGCAAATGTCCATTTGGCTGGTCGGCGCAAATGTCCATTTGGCTGGACGGCGCAAATGTCCATTTGGCTGGTCGGCGCAAATGTCGCGGCGCAAGTGTCCGCGGCGCAAATGTCGCGGCGCAAGTGTCCGAGGCGCAAATGTCACATCACCCGCCCTATCACCCTAAGACATGAATTTTGGCACCCAGGAAGTTCGGGCACCAAAAAACAATTATAAATAATAAAAAGCAAAAAAACTTAAAATATGTAATTTCTGTAAATCTGGCAAAATTTTAATTAATAAAAAAATCATGGTCATTTATAATCATTTTCATATTTCATAAAGTTGTTTCTATAAAAAAACAATTGGTTATTCAAAAAATCTGGAAAGTTCCATTACTTAACTTTGGTGCTGATCAAAAAAGTATTCACACCGAAGTGATCAGACCTCTGCTGTGATCTGAAAACCCGGAAATGGCTTGAAAAATTTTTGATAAAAAAATTCCTAGGCGGTTGGAAATTTTTTCCAGAAAAAAACAAATAAATAAATGGTTATAAACATATGACCATGACTGTAAGTATTTGCTTTACTTTTATAATTAAGTTCTCGGTCTCGACTCGAGATATTTTAAATCTCGAGTAGTGTACTATTTTTTATATGTCCTATCTTGAATTTCCTGGTGCCCAAACTTCCCCCTGCGATTAATTTTCGGTGGGAATGAATTTTCTGGATTTCCGTTACATAGCTTTTTGTTGATTTTATTTAAAAAAAAATGAAGCACTTAGCGCAAAAATATACAAATATTTTATACATGTTGGGTCGTTTCGTAAATCCGCCACTACGCGGATCTCCTGATCCGGATCAGAATTAAAAAAAACGATGAAAATTAATAAAAAATTTAAAATTTCTTCCTAAGCTTAAAAATAAAACTGCGATACTTAAACAAATAAAAGTTGAAGTATTCTGGCTTTGACGAGTCAGTTTTTGCATGGTTTCCCTAATTTCAAAATCAGCATTTCGCTGACAAAAAACAGACATTTTGGAGTCATAAGTGACAAAAATTAATAAAAAAAACCCAATGAAAATGAAGAAAGGACTATTCACAATGCAAATGCACGGTGCTGTGTCGAAGTGCAAAAAGTCCGAATGTGGGCGAAGTGCAAAAAATCCGAATGTGGGCGAAGTGCAAAAAATCCGAATGTGGGCGAAGTGCAAAAAGTCCGAATGAGTGATGATCAGAAGAGGCAGGTCATTTCAGTACGGAGAAAATGATTTTATTAATTAATAATTGTATTTAATCATTTTAAAAAGACTTTAATAAATAAATTTGTTATTTAATCAATTAATTTAAAGATAATAATTAAAATTAAATATATTTTTTTATAAAACTAATAGTATATTTTTTATTGATGTTGTTTCTATATAGGCTTGGGTTTTGACAAAAACTAGGGTTAGGTTTTCAAAAAAAAAATTAGGTTTAAGTTTTTCCGAACTTAACCGCTCCCTCACCCACCCAGAATCCTGCTGCTTATCTCAGAATCCACATATCCGCCGGGATTCTGAAGCATTAACAGTATCATAGCTAAAAACTGATTAAAGATTCGTGATCAGCGACCAAAATAAGCCCAGAACAAGTTTTTGAAAAAATTTGCGGCAAAAATTTTCAGAAAAACTAGGGAATGGTTAGGTTTTTTAACTTGTTTTGAAAACCTAACCCTAGTTTTTGTCAAAACCCAAGCCTATATAGAAACAACATCAATAAAAAATATACTATTAGTTTTATAAAAAAATATATTTAATTTTAATTATTATCTTTAAATTAATTGATTAAATAACAAATTTATTTATTAAAGTCTTTTTAAAATGATTAAATACAATTATTAATTAATAAAATCATTTTCTCCGTACTGAAATGACCCGCCTCTTCTGATCATCACTCATTCGGACTTTTTGCACTTCGCCCACATTCGGATTTTTTGCACTTCGCCAACATTCGGACTTTTTGCACTTCGCCACATTCGGACTTTTTGCACTTCGACTCACCACGCAAATGCACTACATACATAAATGTGCATTGATTATTTTGCCCCATTTTCGGCAAATGGTCGGTCATTTGGGGAGCGGAAGGGGACCGATAAAAAATGACCTTCTCAAAAGCAAACAATGCAGATAAATAACATTTACATTATATAACTAAAAAGAAAGAAAAAATCTGCGAAAAAAAGGATCTGGCGCTAACATCTTCTTTCGAGAGGTGATCACTAACAGAGAAGCCCAGAATTGCCGTTGAATTCTCCATAAATGTCATTTTGTTAATGTTGCAGTGGGAATGAAGTTCTGCATTTCCGTGAGCTTTTTGTTAATTTAATAATAAATAAAATAAATATGGGTCAAATAACGCAAAAATATCCCAAATATATTTGATACTTGCTGTGTCGTTTCGTAAATTCCGCCACCGCCACCGCCACTTTTTACTTGTTTTCCGAACATAATACTTCATAACTTTGCTCAAAGGCAACCAAATTTATCGAATTTGGTATTGTCCGATTGCTTTTGAGTGGCTCTCTTAGCAATCCAAATTTCAAAAATTGAATAAAGTTTTACGAAAATTGGAACTGTAAAAGTGAAAAATTAAATTATTTTTTGGACAATTTTCTAAAAACTTAGTCAAAATTTTTGAAATTTTGTGGGGTGCCACTCAAATGCAATCGGTGATACCAATTACGAAACGACCCAGCACCTATATTATATAAGCATATAATCCAAATAACATAATTTAATTTAGTATTTCCGCCGAGCAAAGGCATTCGTCTTCGTCGTCATCGTTCGCTGCTTTTTTCCTCCCACTTTTTTCGCTCCGATTTCGTTTGTCCAAATAGTCAAAAATTTGGACGGCCCCTCGTCCCACAAATTCAATGTTAGCCCCAATTTCCAACCGAAGCTCTTTCATATAGGCCAATAGGCGGAGATCACGCAGTTCCACCACATTTTCTCGCTCAAAAGCATCAAACTGAAAATCAAATTGAAAGTCGAATTGGAAATCTGTCAGAAGATTTTTTCAAATTAAGCTTAAAAAATGACTGACTATCTGCTCACTAAATCACAACGAGCGTATCCCGAAATATTTAATAAATATTTAAAAATGCCGAAATTGACTGTTTGGACAAAATAACTAAAAAATTTAGCTGTTGAAATGATGAAAAAGAAGTTAATTACAAGAAAACAAAAAAAAAAGAACTATAAAAACTTATTTTTACAATGATTTCAATGGGGACCAGAATTTTTTGAAAAACCCGGGAAGAGCAACCGGGTTTGATGACGAACGGGAAAAAACATCCGTTTTACTGGGGCCCCCCGTTCCCGGTCCAAAAATTTTTACCGCGACCCACCGGGAGCTTTTCAAACTTGAAAATTGTCTATTGTGATCAGGAGAAAATTATGGCCGATCAGTAATGTCTCGAAACTCGAAACAGACAATCCAGTTATGAGTTTTAACTATTTTTTTATTTTAAGATATCAACAAAGAAAAGTTTTTACGCCTATGAAAAATTTTGAAATTTGGCAGGGAGGTAGGCCTAGTGCCAAAGTACTTCTGTCAAAAATTGAAAATCAAAATTATTTACAAAAGTTGATAAAACCTGAAATAGTGTAAATCAAAGCCCTTTTCATATCATAATCCAAACAAAAATGTAATCCCGAAATGTCAAAGTTTTGTATGTTTTCGTCACTAAACGATTTCGAGAACCTCATAAATTTTAATGGCAGTAACAAATTGTTCAATTTAATTAGTTTCAAAAAATTTAATGCGTCATAAATTTGGGTTGCCTCTATAATAAAATATTTTTTAATGTATAAATAAATATTGGGCACACCTCGCGCAGTTCCCTTTCACTTTGCATCCTGCGCACATTGTGAGGAAAAGTGAAGCAATTTTATCACAAAAGGTATAATAACATATTTATTACCATTTGGTGACATAAGTGAGCACCACCTAAACAGAGCAAAAGGAACAGCACATTTGGATAAGTTGCCCTTTTATTAGAAAATGACATTTTCAGAAATGTGCAAAAAAAAGAAAAGAAAGTTACACCGTAAGCCTTACGCACCACAAGAAAATTTATAGAGCGAATTTGCAATTTGAATTATTTAATTGTCATTTTATACAAATTACTAAATTTGGCACTTATCACCTTCATTATTGAAGAGTGCCGAATTCTGAAAAAGGAAAATCAGCAAATTTTCTCATAATTATTTAACTTCTTTGCCAACGCTTTAAAATTATTGCGCATATACGCCACAATTTGGTTGAGAATTGGCGACCTTAAAATAAAGAAATAAACCCAAAAATAAAAGTAATAAAATGAAACTACTTGACAAATTTGAGCAAAAACCCGTAAAAATCTTGCTCAAAAGCCCTTTTGTCGTGCAGAAAGTCGTTGATGAGTCTTAAATTTTAAAAGAATTTATTCGGATAATCGAAACCCAAAAACCCGAGACATTTCTCGGGCCAATTCCGATGGTTCAGCAATTTCGAGTGCCATTCTAATCACTCACGAGCTGACAAGGTCAATGTTTCGAGTTGAGGCAAGTCCAGTCAAAATACGTCCCTTTTCCGAGTCGTATTGCTCCTCAAAATATTTTTTACGCAGAAATTCAAAATCGCCCGTTGTTCCGAGACGGATGGCCGTGCCGTAAATGGAGCCGCGAAGCTCGGGCGGAATCATAAAAATGGCGACATTTCAATATTACAAAAAAAAGAACAACATTTTTTTGTTCATTTTTGTTGTTAAAAATCAAACGTCTATTGAATGGCATGTAAATGTTACAATCCAATCCCAGAAAAATGAGAAACCTGGGAATTTCAGAAAAATATTTATTTCCTCTTGGCGCTCTTTTTCCATTGGCTCCCCAACCGAAGGGGGAAACAAACACTCTGTCTGTCTGTCTGTCTGTTTGTTCACTTCCTATCTCATACTCTCTCGTCAAGTGGTTATGTTAAAATAAAAACTGATCAGAAAACAGAAAATAAATATGAATCTTAAAAATGCCTACGAATTGCATTGATGGTCGCTCAGCAACTGATTTTGGCATTTTTCTTTCAGTTGAGCAAAAGCAGTCAATGATTTGTTCACACATGGCAAATAGTCAAAATGACACAAGTGAATCATGGCAAACTCGCGCATGGTACTGAAATAACAAAAGCACCTAATTTTGTTGCTGGCGAAGGCGGTAATAATAAAAAGTGTTCGAAATACGATAGTTTGATCGATGAAAAAAGCCAAATAAATTGAAAAGACGGAAAAAAAACAAATGTATGCTTTCAAATTTGCCAAATTTTAAGGTAGATGTTAAGCTTTAAAATTTTTGTGGGAGAATAATTTAGAATTTATTTTTCTATTTTTTTTTGTTTCTCACTAAAAAGTTACAGGCAACGAATGCTATTGTTTTTGAATTTATAAAAAATGCAAAATGCCAACTCGCTGAGATCGTCGGGAAGTAAATTTGGCGAAAAGACACGGCGATACATTGGCTCGATCATTTGTTGGACAAATTGCTAAATTTTATATATTTAATTAGAAGCATAGTTCTAATCAAATTATATTATTTGGCCCAATAAAATATAAAACAAATTTCATGATTAAAATTTAATTTCCAATTGTAAATGTGAAAATACCTCAAAACTTTAAAATTTACCCTAAAAATTCCAATTTTTGGATGGTTTCGCAGTAGCAGAAGGACGAGCTGTACATGGTTATTGAACACGAGGAATGGCAAATAACTGTGCTCGTACGGCAAATATTCGGCCATGCTCAACACCAAAGAGAGAGGAAGTCGACCAGCACGGGCAATTGTGAAAGTGTCCTCCAAAAGTCGGGCACGGGTGACCACCTAAAATTTGCAATTATTAAATATTGTTGAATATTTAAAAGATAAAATTGATTTTATTTGGTATGTTTTCCATTCCTTTAATTACTTCAATTTGTGTGTGATTGTTCAAAAGCGTGCAAATCAATGCCCGATAAGTGCCATTGTCGTATTGGATACGGTAATAGCCGTGCGCATTTCCATCGATTAGAGCCCCTCGGGGGACATTAACTATAAAAAATAATTTATATTTTAACAAACATCGATCAAAATTCAAGACATCTTCCTTATTTCTGGATGGATTAAACATCAAACAGACCAGAGCCGTTCTCGAGAAGCCACACGGTCTCTTTGTGTTCCGTGGTGTCAAAAAAGAGTGGCACTTTCCATCTGGACGGATTCGGCACTGAGGGCTCCAAGTAAAAAAACTGTTCCTGATCAGCGACCAACAAAGACTTGTTTCGTGCGGTCTTCAAAGTGATCAGTGGAAATCCATTCTGATAGGTCCACGAGTCCATGAACTGCAACTCAGAAAAAAAGGAACATTATTTATTCAAAATAAATAAGTGAAATTATTTCTGTTTAGGAAATGAGTCCATTAATAATTAAATGGTCATCAAATATTATTTACAGTACTTCCCCGAGGGAAAAATTGACAACGGATAAAGCAACTTGATCACTGCGATTATTAGCCGCCATTGTTGCGCTAAAGAAATTAAGAAATGAATTTTCTGAAAATGTTTCCCGCAATAATGGACCTCAATGCTCTGAGAAGATCGGCGGAACGCGCATTTCTATAAGCAAACAAACGGAGGAATGAGCGCAGTCCGCGCTTGAACATTTGCTCGCCAACCTGCAGTCACTGAGAGTGATTCATTACGGCATTTTTATACAATCGATGATGATGGCACATTTCGGGAATTCATTTTAACCCTTTTTTTTGTCTTTATGCGATTCCCTCATTTTGTTGCCCACCGTTCTTTCGACCATTCGCAGCACCGCCGCCGCTTTCAGATAAGTGATGTGGTCGAAGCGACGTGCAACTTCGCGAACAGAAGAAATTTTGTAGCTGAGCGCATGCGCCTGATGCGCAATTTGGTCAAAACGGAACGCTTTCACGGTGTGTTCATAGAACAATTGGCTCTTCAATAATGGGCAAATGAGACAACCAGTTAATTCATAAAAAAGACTTGCTAACAAAAAAGTAATTTAACTGTTCTTGATGTCGAATTTTCGACATAATCAGCCGCCTTCATGCCCAAAATAGTGGCGAAGCCTTCGTTCAGCCACAAATCGTCCCACCATTCCATGGTTACCAAATCGCCAAACCACTGATGCAAATGAGTTTAGTTACAACTTTATAGTTTATATATATTTTTTTGCATGGATTTTGAATGCCAATTAGGAATTACTTGAACATTTTGGCATTCCCTCTTTTTTTTTTGCCTTCGTATTCAATTTAAAATATTCGCTTACCATGTGTGTTATTTCGTGTGCCAACACATCGGTAATAAACTTTCTCTCCCTCTTTGCCTGTACACCATCAGTGTACACCAAATTCTGTTCTTGTGCCATGATCAAGCCCCAATTTTCCATTGCTGCAACCCGTAAAAATGGTACACCAAATATGTCTGAAGAAGCAAGAAATTAAAAAAATTAAAAATTATTGCGGTAAAATTGTAGAAAATGAGTATTAATATATTCAATCCGCACTAATATGTACCATTCGATTCCTCTCCGTTTTTAATGCTCGACATTCTGTGCAGAGTTACAGACCCGGGACTGAATTGTCCAACTACCCTCGGTATTCAGGTCCAGAATTTGCTAACGCATAAATCATTTTTATCCAATAATATTTGAATTTACTGGGGCGCCCGAGCGAGCAGAGAGCTCCGAGAGCGCCTAGTTAGGAGCTGGCCTTCTGCCGGCCCTCAGGCGCGAGGAGCACGACGGCGCCCTACCTACTGGCCACCGTAGTCGAGTGTGCGGTGTCTTGGCCAAAATACAAATCTTTATTTCCTTAATTGGCCATTTGAGTCCCAAGGCTATAACTCTGTCTTAGTGCTTTTTGAAAATTCTTTCGGATCCATGCATTGCAGAAAACAGACGTCAAAATTTTTCATATTCTTTCATTTTTATATGTTGGATGGTTCAGTCACAAAGGCATTTGGACAATTAAGTCCCGGGCTGCTGCATAAAATACTTTTCGCAATAAAAAATTATTTGTCTTCGAATATTACAGACCGAGAGGAATCGAATGGCATATATTTGTCCGGTTTGAATATATTCTCATATGCTACAATCTTTCCAAATGTTGTACCAAGTTTTTTCAGTGGGTACGGTATGCCGAAATAGTCTTCAAGGTACTCCAGTGAACGGACTGAAACATCGAGTGCGTGTTCAGTGTACGCGAGCTTTGATGGCTGAACCCAAACTCGAATCTGTTCAGTCATTTTTTAATTTTATGGCATTATGCCCAAAATCTCTGCCTGCCTACCGTTACATCTTTATAGGTGGTTTCTTTGTGCTTAAAGTCGCTGACAGTAAGTGCCAACATGTAAGTGGCCATTTTCGGGGTTCGTTCGAACAGACTCAGACTCCACCCTCTGAGAAGCGTATTTACTACAACGAATGAAATCATGCTCGACTTTTCCATCCTTTGGCGGAAATGGGCCAAAGGCGCATTTGACAGTACGGTGGTGCCCTCGGGGTGTTGAACCGAAATGGAAAAGTCCGCCTTGAAATTGGGCTCGTCAAAGCATGGCAAAAGCCGACGCGCGTCCAGCGGTTGCAATTGTGTGGCAGCCAACAAACTTGATCAGCAGCATTTGGGGATCAGTGAGAACTGTAATTAACTACCGTATCTCTCTTTCTTCGCTTGTGTAACTGCCCCAAAAAAGTCCGCCTTCGTGTGCTTTTCCAATTTTGGCTTTGTAATCAATCTCCAGCATATACTTTCGACCAGGTAATAATGCCTAAATTATAAGAGGACAGTTGGAAAAGTAAAAAATTTTAATTTAAAGTAAATTTTTGAAATTCATCACCGCCCAGTAAATCCGTCCTCTCTTTTTTCGTATTTTTTCTTTTTATTTAATTCATTTGTCAAATTGCCTTGTCCAGCTTCAGTTCCATCAAATCATTCCCCCCGGCGAGTTCCTTCCATTCGTTCACTTTTGGCCCTGCCGTGTGGCGCAGTTCGTCCGGCCAAATTGTCGTTTTGGCGTGCTCAATGCTCAACGCCTTTGCGTGTAGCATCAGCACATCGGTGGGTGCTCGGCACAAAAGTAACAGACGCAAATTTCCGTCCACAGTCAAATTTTTGGTGCCAAAATCGAGCAAAACAGGGCGAAAGGGCAAAAACACCTTTTGAACATTTGGGAAAAGTGAGAAAATAATGCCAAAAGCGAAAAGGGGGGGGGGGGGAAGAGTTAATAATTGACGAAAAATGGGCCGATTTGTACCTTCAGATGAAGTTCGTAATGAATGGGCACAACATCGGTGGGCAGACGAACCAATGGGTCCTCAAGCAGAAGGGGACTTCTGCCAAGAACAAATTCAATGTTTTAACAAGATAACTTGCATCAATACAAACCCCAAAAAATCGGGTTATATTCAAAATCACCAAAAAGCATTTTGTTTTTAACCGTAAAATTCATTATAATCTCAAATTTGTAAGACATGTAAGCTTTGGTTGGACTCATAAAGCTCAGTAGACCAAATATATTTTAGATTTTTGGTTTTCCCCTGATTTATTTTTATCTCACATACATATTTCTCACTATTTGAAAAGATCACCACCCCCTTTTGGATTATGCCAAGAATTGACTTGTCATATCCGATCATTTCCGTTGTCCGATCATTCGACGAGGGGAGCAACAAATAGGAGAGCAGAAGCACGCCGATGGGCAACAACGGCATCAGCAGAACGATGCTGATACGAAGCGAGCAGCAGCAGCAGCAAAAGGATGAAGAATCTCTTCTTAATGGACTGTCCGCTGCTGTTTCTCTGTCTAAAATCAGTGGGAAATTATAAAACCAATTCTTGTCATTTCGTTCGCTTTTATCCCAACAAATACAGTAACCTGCTTTTTAGCCTTTACCGTTTCACCAACCCCCCCCCCCCTTTTTTTCATTTTGCTGAAGGCACTCACTCGTTTATACAGGGTGCGGCAAACAAGCACTCAGGCCTATAGCGAAATATTGGATAGCAAACAAAAAAGATATTGAAAAATATTATAACTTTGCCCGTGCTGGCGTGTTAGGTAGATTGTGCCACCCTGCACGTTAGTTAAATGCGCCTTTTACAGAATTTCAACTAAATCTTGTCATCACTTTACCCAAAAGCTACAAAAACAAACAATCTTGGTATCGTTCGATAGCTATTGATTGGCTCTATTAGCACATTTAATTATAAAGAAGGTATGTCAATTTTTTCAACTATTTTGCTAGCACCAATTTTGCCGCACCCTATAGTGAAAACATTAATGAAAAGTTGTGAATAAAAGATAATATAATAGAGAAACAAAGAAGCAAAATATCGTAAAGCACCGTTTTGTTACACCTGTAATCACTGATGTTGTGGTGCAATCTTTGCCCTGACGGACAATCATCACGGCACATTCATTGACCGTCGAGGAGGCGAAGGAATAATTGAATGTCGCCCCACTGGCACGTCTTTCTGTCGCATCAGACGAAGAACAGACAGTGCTTTGAGGACCTTTAGAAGAAAAAACAAAAATTATTCCAATTAATTTTAACAAGAAAATTAACAAAAAATAAAAATGCTGCAAAATTTGTCATGGCGAGAGGTTAAAGTAAAAAAAAGAACCCCAAAAAAGATCCTTCCGTTCGCCCCGGCCCACCGCACCTGCCGCTGTAGGGGATGAACAGAGTGCAGTTGTTCCTGTTGTTGATGTTGTTATGCCTATCGTAGAGTTGGAGGTGTTTCTGTGCTGGTATTTGGTGATGATGCCATAATTGCGACGGCAATTGAAACATGGAAAAGTGGCCAAAAAAATTGTTTGTTTGGAATGTGTGCAAAAACGAAGGGAAGCGTAAAAAGGGGAAAGAGAACCAATTTGCATTCCAACGCCCCTCGGGGGAAGGAAACATTTGCTGAAGCGGGAGGGTGGAGCCATTTTATATGAATAATTCAACGGTAGAAGAAGATACATTCCCCGCAGGGCATTGCAATGATATAATTAGCATGCTATTGGACCAAAATGGAGCCCCAACAAATAAACAAATTATGCCAATGCCAATAACAGTGAGCCAATTTGGATTAAATTGACCATCCAATTGGCATCAATAGCCAAACAAATTTAGCAGGAATATTTTTGAAATTTCGTGGCCTAAAAATTAATCACTATCTTCTAACAACTTCATCTTTTTACAGAGTAATCAATGGGACTACCCAACTCGGCGCGGACCAATTAGGCGTAGGCCAAAATTTTTTTCGAAGTAGCCCCAAATTATAATTTAAAAATATTAGAGACTCTCTCAATACTCACTATTATGCTGCGAAAGATCAGAAAAATTTGCCAAGTTTAACAAAATTAAATTTTACCATATTTCGACACTTTTTCGATCATAATTTTTTGAAATACCTTTATTTTTTAAAACTTTGCAGGCTTATGGTACTTTTTGAGACCGTTCGATTGCCATGTATCGTTTGGCTGCTTTTAAAAAAAAAGTTATAAAGCGTGGCGCCAAATTAGGACGGCGCCAAGTTGAAAAAGGGGCTCACAAAAGGGTAAGGTAATTTTACGATAAGCGGAACGGATGAAATTATGCTGTGAAACGATTCCTTGTTTCCAGACCTTAAGAATTTCCATTGCTTTTTGCCCAATTTTTAATGTCAGTAATATTCCTAAAAACGTTCGTGAAAAGAATTATTTTGTAAATTATTTGGAATGGGAAATTGGCAAAACTATTCCCATCGAAGACTTTTTCAATATACTTTGGAGCATTTTTATCAGTTTTACTATTATTATTTACAAAAAAGGCGATAGGATAAGTCAATAGACAAATTTATGCTGAGTAAGCCAATCGGCAAAAATGAAATATTCCTAAAAAATACTAAATAAAATTTTTATAATTTTAAAAAGCATGTGCAAATAATTCATAAATAGTGCAGCGCAAGTCAAAAGATAAACTCTTTGAGTCAGAAACGATTTTAAGGACATCAGAGAAAAGACAACGATCTTGAAAGACCGTCGGATGATCTGCGAAAACCCTGAAAGCACATTAAACGAATTATTTAAATGAGATTTGTGTCATGATCACCTCAACAGTTTGGCCATTTGTTTATTAGCATTTGCCGTTCCGATTTCGGAATTTGCCAACCGATCGATCAATGAAATCACTTCAAACTTTGCACCCGAATAAGCAATGCCTTCGCGGCATTTTCCATGCCGAAACTCCAATTGTCCGTTGGCACAAAAAATGCATCGCCATTGGTCATGCCGCATTTGGTTATGGCAATAATCAGCACAAATCCGCTTTTCTTCGCTATTTTCTAATGAAATTTTCTTAATGAATATTTTTTGAATTGAAAAGAATTAATTATTGGCACCCCAAAAATAATCAAAAAATTCGGTAAGAAAACGCCGTTTCGTTGCGTTTCTTCGGCCGGCGTCGTTTTCACATGAATTTCGGCTGAATTTTTCCTTTTGTTTTTTCTGTTGCAAAATTCGTATTCATTTATTTCTCCAGCTGTCACCAAAAATTTTCTGTAGGCAATCAATGCGCCGTGCTGAAAGAGATAATTTGAAAAATAAACAACAACAAAAAAAAGACAAAGACCCGAATTTACTGTAAGAAATCGTGATTAAATCGGTCTACGTCAATTGGGCGCCCACGATTGGACGCTCGCGATTGGGCGCCAAGCCAAAAATATGAAAAATCCTCTAGAATTTTTTTGAAAACCCAACCCCCTAGTTTTTTTTTGAAAACCTAACCCCGTAGTTTTTTTTTTGAAAACCCAACCCCTAGTGTTACATTTTCAAAAAATCTATGGGTTTGAGTTTTCGAAATAATCTAGGGAAGTGGGTTTTCAAAAAAAACTAGGGGGTTAGGTTTTCAAAAAAAACTAGGGGGTTGGGTTTTCAAAAAAATTCTAGAGGATTTTTCATATTTTTGGCTTGGCGCCCAATCGTGGGCGCCCAATTGTACTGGCGCCCAATCGTGAGCGCCCAATCGTGAGCGCCCAATTGACGGGTTCCGAATTAAATCCTTAATTTATTGTAACAATTACCGTAATGAATGTCCTTATTTTTTGTAACATTACTGTAATGAATGTCCTTATTTAATGTAACAATACCCATAATTAAAGTCCCTAATTTACTGTACAAATACCTGTAAAATGTCCTTTATTTAGTGTAAAAGATTCACCAAATTAAAGTTCTTCATTTACTGTAACGATTAACGTAATTAAAAAATACTTAAATTATTAAAACAAATGCCTTAATTAAGATCCTAATTTACTTCAATCTTACCGTAATTAGAGTCCAAAATTTATTGTAACAAATACACGTAATTAAAGTCCTTAATTTACTGTACCTCTTCTTCGGACATAAATTGTTGTTCATCGCCGCTCCCATTTTCCATTGAATTGCTATTTGCAAGATTCTTTGACATTTCCCGTTGACAAAACAACTCATTAAGGACCGAAGAGTAGCCGATCACTTAAACATAATTTTGAGATTACTGTAGCTCGTATGTGACAACATAGTAAAATTAATTTTACTTTTTTTTATTTTTATTCTTTATTCACTTTTTCCCGATGCAACCGATTCGCCCCATCTTTCACTGATCTCAATCAGTGGGATTTGTTCACCCATCTGAAGTTGGTCAAATGATTTCTGTCGGGCACGAACAAATGACTTCAGTTTCAATTTGTTCGCCTGCGAATACGACGGAATATCATTCAGAGAAGTCGACCGAACAATTCTTTATTAAAATAATTCATTTTTATAATGTCAGTTTTATGAATTAAATGATCATCTGTCTGCTAACCTTGAAAATTTTTTTGACATTTTTTCCTCATTTTTTCGGGGAAATTCCGTGAAAATTCTTGGCCGATGTTTCATTAATTTGTCGTTGATTATTTCGCATTTGCTAAATGAATTGAAAAAGCGGTTACTGAGGTCAGCAGATGGCGGCAAGAATTTGTCCATGTCCTCCAATTTGGGCATCTTCGGGTAATTTTTGATAGTCGACAAAAAGTCAATTCGGTTTCCGGCATTTTCGCCACAATGCCAATGGCCCGAAGTCGTAAGCAGTTCAGCCACTAAAATATGTACAATCAAAACCCTTTTTATATGGTAATTATCCTCTACTTGGATCCTTAACACCCAACTAACTCACTGGTCTCGAAGTTAACTAATATTTGTTAGTCTAATTGGGTAATTAACACCCATTTAACTCATTAGTCAATTTATTATTTGTTTCCCGACTCGCCCCGTCCGTTTCCATTCGCCGCAATGTTCGCCGCCCAAAGTGCGAATCCGCGGACGCAAAGCGACTGCTGCTGGTGAACACAATCGCAAAGCAAACGGACCAACTGAGCAATTGGAAAACGGCACACGGAGGAAGCGGAAGCGGTGCCATCGACGAGAAAAAGGTGGGAGCGAAAGGGGTCGACATTGGCCAACAGATGGGCCAAGGCGAAGAGAGAAGCTGCGAAAGGGGGACAAACAATGACAAAATTAATGAATTAATGGGAAAAACTCGAATTAATTAGGGCCGATATTCGCAGATTTGATGAATTTTTCGTTTTTGCTAATTGGGCAGTCTAAAAACACGGATAACGCTTTTATAGCTTTTTTAAAGCCCTCTAAATTCAGTTTTTCTTCGTCAAAAGTTTTAAATTCTTTTTTTACATTTCGAATATAATTTATTTGTTATTTCTTTTGTCTTTATTTTGTCATTTTTGGTGCTTTTAAATCGTGCTGGGACGTTTGTTAAATTCCGCCACTATGGGCGTTTGTTAAATCCGCCATCTTTTACAGATTTTCCGAACATAATTAGTCATAACTTTGTTCAAAAGTAACCAAATTAAACAATCCTGGTATCATCCGATAGCGATTGGATAGCTCTATTTATCTACTAAATTTCAAAAAAATTGAATAAGTTTAAAAAAAAATATATCCAAAAATATTTTTATTATTCAATCTCACGGTCCTAATTTTTGTAAAACTTAATCAAATTTTTTGAAATTTGGAAGACTAATAGAGCTAATCAAAAGCAATCGGATGATACCAAGATTATTTAATTTAGTTGCGTTTGAACAAAGTTATGACGGATTATGTTCGGAAAATTTGTAAAAAGTGGCGGATTTAACAAACGCCCATAGTGGCGGTATTTAACAAACGACCTAGCACCCTTTTAAATAACCACATTGTCCTGCCAATAATAACTCACCTTTGATTTGTTTTTGTCCAATTTCTTTGCCCTTCAAAAAGCTTCTCAGTGTTTTGATTACATCCTCCACAACAAATTCGCTTTGAAGAAGCAATTGGCCCGTTTTTGTCCTAATTAATTGGCCATACAAATGCTCGGGGCAGAACAGGCAGGGCCGGCATTTGCCACTATGGCTAAATGTTGCAAAATTTTGTTAAAAAATAAAACAAATGAAATGGGACAGGGAAAAGAAAAATTCTATTATTTTGTGATAGAATGACAAAAATTTATTTCAAAAAGAAATTCATTCAAAATTCAAACGATAAGAACACCGAAGATTTTGTTTTTTGTGTCGGATTAACGTCAAATTGCCAAAATATTAATGGAGGAAAAACAAAATGAAAGGCCCTACGAATTGAATGATGCCCTTGCAAAATTCCCTTCCATTGTGCGCTTTTGTTGGAATGTTTCGGTGTTGTTCAAAAACAACGTCTTTCTGATCCTTTCCTCCATAATGTCCACGTAACACAAATTGAACTGCTTCAACGGGAAGTTACCAAATTTTTTAAATTTTTATTGCCCAAAATTCACTTCTTTCCATGCCCGAAGCGTTCGCCTGGCCAAGTGATCATTTTCACTGATTAATCCTTCGTCCCAATCGCCGTATAAAAACACCAAAAATTATAGAAATATTTAACATTTTCTTTAAATTACGTATGCTATTCACCTCTAAAAGCATCCCCAGATTCCCAAGCGCATTAAGATTGGAACTCTTTAGCAAAGTGAGTGCGGTTTTACGTGCCTCCGGAGGACATTTCTGGGGAAAAAGAAAATTTAAAAGTCTCAGACAAATTACAGGACGATTTGCCACCAAAATAATTAAATAAAAAATTAAAATTTATTAAAAAAAACAGACCGGCAACCAATCAAGCAGCAATTTGGCTGCACAATGAACAATTTTGAGTGAAGGGTTGCACAGTTGGCGAAATGCCAAGTGAAGTGTCCATTGCCAACAGAGAAAAGTGGACAGATGACCAAGTCGTTGGAGGGTGACGAAAACGTCCAGGAAACGGGTGGCCCACTTTTTGATGGACTAAAACAGGCACATAAATTAACATTTTATATTGAGGATTCATCGCAAAAGATTTTCTTTGAAAAAGCCGAAAAGGCATTTGTAAGCCCATTCTGCTGGAAACTGGAGCAATGTGCTTTTCAAACTCAATTTGCAAGTTTACAGAAAAACAACCATTTACAGAATGAGTCTCCGCCGGTTATTTGAATTGTTACGGTAAATTCAAATAAATTCACTTTTCTTTTACTTTACGATTCCATGAAAAATATTTATTAAAAATATTATTTAATATTAATCAATATTCGTAAAATGAAAATGCACTTTTCCATGAGCTTGCGGCGCAAGATTGGCATGGATTTGGGTGGTGACTTTTTCAATGATTCCCTCGGCTATCTTTCTTAATGGTGCCCTGATGGCTTTTTCAAATATTCCCTGGTGTATGTCATGGTAACTTCTTCAATTTGCCAACTTTTTTCATTGATGCCCCCCTGGTGATTTCTTTATGATGCCATGCTGACTTTCTCAATGCCAGGTGGCTTTTCATTGGTGTCCCCTGATTACTTCTTCAATTGCCCTCAATGATGCCCGGTGGCTTTTTCAAAAATTTTCGCGCATAAAAGGGTACCTCATCCCTTTCACTCATTCATTCATTCATTCTTTCCCTCCTCTTCCTCCTCTTAGTCTTTCCTCTTCCATTTCCCAAATATTTTCTCCTCGTCTTCTTCTCTTCACCAATGAATCGCTTTTTTTTCTTCGTCGTCTTTGCCACCGCTCTGCTTTTGATTGTGCCCGGCTGTGATGGCATGCAAATTTTCGTGAAGACTCTGACCGGCAAAACGATCACTTTGGAGGTGGAAAGTTCGGACACCGTGGACAATGTGAAGGCGAAGATCCAAGACAAGGAGGGCATTCCGCCGGATCAGCAACGGCTGATCTTCGCCGGCAAACAGCTCGAGGACGGAAGAACGTTGGCCGACTACAACATTCAGAAGGAGTCGACTCTCCACTTGGTGCTCCGTCTCCGGGGCGGAAATGGCCTATAGAATAACGCGAAAAGAAAGGCAGAAAACTCGGAAGTGTAAATGACGGACGATCGATTGCCTTAGACAATTTCCTTCCATAGCTCTTTGTTTTGGGTTTCTTTGTTTTTCCTTTCAAATTCTGTCCACCATTTCCTTTGTTTTCATTGAGTAAATTTCGTTCATTTTTTTTGTCAAATGTTTTGTTGGACTTTCATTCATTCATTTGCCCTTAGTTGGCCCTATTTCGAAATTCTTTTGCCGACCGCACCTCATTAAGTGTCGAGTGGAGAAGCACTGCTTCAAAAAGGCCTCGTGCGAATATGCCCTGTTCGCAGTCAGTTTCGCCATTAGGGAAATAGTCTAAACTGACGATGATCAGTTTTATCAGCGAATTGCAAGTGGACGGATTTAGTGCGAGTTCGTAAAGGCTTAAAATATTCTTTTAAATATATTAAATCTACCAAAAAAATGCCCTCACAATTGGTTAATTGCTGTTTGTTCGATCAATTTTTGTCCCGCCGAATGCGACGAAATGACACGGAAAATTGCAAAATAATAGCGCACTCCATGGTGAAGAGGATAACGAGAGCAGAAGACGCTCTCCATTCGCTGTAAATTTAGCAGTTTAATGAGCTCCCGAAAAAGCAGGACAACAACATTTGGACAGCGAAAGTAAGTTTAAAGGTGTGTAACTTTTTTTCATAAGCAATCAAATCTTTTAAAATTAGTGTCATTCGAAAGACTTCCTTTTGTAAATTACATTTCGTGTATTCACCTTTGAAAAAATGTAGCCTGAAAAGCGCGAATTTAAATTTTTGTACAAAATTTATGCAGGGTTGCCGAGTTTCTTTTTTTTCAAAAGAAGAACAAATGGGCTTAAATCTAAGATTTGGACCCCAAAAATAAGATTTTTTGCAAACGCGTAAAATCTTAACAGAACAATAACATGCAATTTATTAAAGTAAAAATAAAAAATGAATGAATTATGAGTATTTCGCCCATCCGCCAATTTGATCCAACATTTTGTGGTTAGAAAAGGGGTCGGATATGAAAATTTTCAAAATCAGAACATCCAATTCAAAAAATCAGATTTTAGGGTCAAAAATCAGAAGATTTCTAAAAAATGATTGCACGACAATTTTACACCAATTTATCCAAGTAAATGAGTTGAAATGTTATATTTTCATTACCTATTATCATTTTTAGCACTTGGAACTGGAAAAAGCAAATCGTACACTACGGGTCAAATTTTTTTTTTAGCTGTCGGGTTTTTGTAAAAAATAATTTCAAAACACTTTTTTAAACAAAAAAGCATCAAAATTCCCAAAATAAGGCAAAGATAAGACCAAAGGGCTGAAATAAGAAAAATCTTCGAAAAAATAACACTTGGCAACCCTGAATTTATGTCATTTCGAATGACTCGTGATACTGTATTAAAAAGTCATAAAAACGGCAAAGAATTTAAGTAGCGTTGATTTGCTGCTGTAATTACAGTATCACCCTATTCAGCACTTTGTTTCAACAAATGCCCAACTCTTTTTCGGGGGTTTTGTTAAAGCATTGATTTGTGACATTATTTTCATGTTCTGCTGTTCACCTCTATTATTTGAAGTTGGGCGCAAAAATTGAGCAAAAAACTTGCCACCTAAATTTAGATGTTTAAAATTTAATAAAAAATTCGGCAGAATTTCGCCTGTTGGGCCGCCCATTGGCAATTGTCAAGGCCAACAGAGGCCGACGAATGGGCACAAACGCAGAGGAGACGGAAGCATTGCTGGGCACATGCCACGGAGAGCGGGTCAATGTCACGACGCAAAAATTGGCGATTTGAGGGCAAAAAATGGTTGACCAGCTAAAGGGGGATTATAACAAAACAATTAAAAATTGGATCTGAGGACGGACACCTGGTCAAACAATTGGATGCATTTGTCCACTGTTTTTGCGCTCAAATTGTTGCCCAATATTTGCAAAATGTGCCAAATGATAGGCCATTGGGGAACAGTCGACTGTTTGTCGTGCCATTCGGTGGTGTTTTGTTGTGTTTGAATTGGCGTCAAAATCGGAATGCCAACGCCAGTGATTTGCGTGGTCGGTGAGCATTGTTGGGTCGGCGTTTGTTCGGCAGAATTAGGTGCGAAAGCGAAGGCTTTTGCCAACAAATCATCCAAAATTGTGAGACACCCTAAAGGAGAGAAGTGCCAAAATTAGAATGTGAATGTCATCGGAAATTAATGATAAATTTTAAACTTTTTAATGATCAGGAATTTGAAATTGCCGAAATTTTAACCAAACTTTAAAAAATTACTTTTTCTTTATTTTCTTTCATGAACAGATAAATTGATAAAACTAAAAGGAATTTGCCCCGAGGAGAGAGACACCAAAAAGTACAATTTTGTCGTTCGAGACTCTCGAGCAGCACTACAAAATACACTAGGGTCTTTGTCTGACTGGTCAAGATTTCCTCAGTTTACTACTCACTCTCGACTTCTCAACTCTTGTTCCCTTTTCTCTCCCACTTTCTCTTTTTCCCTTCTCCAATTTTACCCTCAATTTCCTCCTTTGTCCCTCCTCTGTTCTGCTCGTCCACCCCTCCTCCTGTTGCTGCGGTTGTTTGCCCGCTACTGCTCGCCCTCGATGAGTGTCGGCTCGGCATCGAATGTTCGCTGCTCCGCCGTCTCTGCCCTTTGGTGCTGTCATTCCCCAAATTTGGCAATAAAAATGTGTACATTTCGTGCAGTTTTTCGTCTATTTTTCGTGCGCGTAGGCGTTTAATTTGCTCAAGTCGCGCATAAAGTTTTATTGAATTGCTTAAAGCAAATTTAATTTTTTATTAAATTTTCCCATTTCAATTTGCCTCTGATTTCCGTTTGCATTTGTCCACTCCAAGTCGGCATTTTTCAAATTCTCTTCACAGTTTTCGTCTCCAAATTGCGTTGGTTGGAATGCGTGTGCCATGCGATTGATTAGCCCCGCGATGCCATAGGCCTTTAGGCGCCATTCGCTTGGCAAATACACCGTAGTCTAAGGCGGAATGGTAAACAACCGTAATTGTTTGGTGCTTTTTTCTGCTTACAATGTGAAGGATGTCAGCGAGTAAAAGAGTCGCTTTAATGGCGCAGGGATTGTCGGGGCAGCGAATCGCCGTTCGAATTAGTGCCTGAAAATTGGCAAATAATTATTTATGGTGTGAATTATTATCCAACAAGGCTATAAATGTGAGAAACAAATTGCCTCGGGAAGGCCCAAATGATACAATGCATAGACATGGGTAGACTGGCAAATCTTGAACAGGTCCGCCTTTTCTGCCTTAATGTATCATTCGATAATAAACAATATTTAATTAAGCTAATTTACATTAATTAGCTTAATTGACATTTGGGTTAACTTGGATTAGTGTTCGAATGAAAGGGATTTCGGCCAGCACAAAGTGTTCACTGAGTGAAGTTCGGTACGGGTCGGGGCCATGGGTTCCTTCTGTAAATTGTATTAAATGACATTTAAATATTTGTCCTATTGTTCTAAACTCTGTCCCACCGTAAAAATGCATCGCTTCGTCCCATGTCACCAATTCTTTGTTTGCATACGGAAGGCACAACATTCGGCTGAACAGCTCAACTCCAACCAATTTCTTCTCATGCTGCTGCGCCAGAAAAAAAGTGTTGTTGAGAAACGCAATTATACTGAAAATAAACACTCAGAAAGGAAGTTTCTCAGGTGTCCGTGGCATTTCGGAATAAAACTTTGTAGGGTGGGTAGAGGGCGACATGAAGTATGGGCACCATAAAGCCAATTTTAAAAAATAAAAAGCCATAAAAGTAAAACATATAATTTCTCGTCTCAAATGTGCCGTAAAAATCCGAAAATGCCAAATAAGCCTAAATATGTACTAAACTGATATTTCTATTTAGTAAGCGGATTTTTCCCTTTTGTCGTACTATATTTATATGTCCTATCTTGAATTTCCTAGTGCCCAAACTTCTGGTCCCCAACTTCCCCCTGCGGGGTAGTAGAGCACCCTAGGTTCTTAAGAAAATGTTTTTTTTTTTGCCAAATGAGTCTGAGTTGGCCAACCAATCAAATCCATTTTGCTTCACAAATTTTTGCTATATGCTATTAATATTAGGATGACGAGAAAGGGTACACCCCAAAACGTCGCCGGGCGAGTTTTTTGGTCGTAATTTTTTGTTGAGACTGGGACGTAGACCATTTGGCCAAATGGTCTACATCCCAGTCACAATACTTTTTTCTTCATCCACCAATTTTTGTAATCATGATATCATTCGAGAGCTCTAAGTGTTCAAAAACTATCATTAAGCAGAAGTTAAGCGATTAAAAAATTCTAAAAAAAAAGTTAGAAATAAAACTCATAAAATCCGGTTTTTTGCATAATATAAATTCTTACTTTTATGAGAATTTTTTAATCGCTTAACATCTGCTTAATGATAGTTTCAGAACATTTGGAGCTCTCGAATGAAATCATGATTACAAAAATGGCCAGAGATTGGGATTAGACGCAAAGAAAAATTCTGATTTGCAAAAATCGGCCAATATGCAAAGACTTTCCACTTAACCTAATATAAATAGTCTGTTGACAGTTCAGGCAGATAAGCACGCCCGGGGATTTTTATAAAAATTTTGCCAAGGCCTATGGGAAGAGTTCCGGGAAAACATACAAATGGCGTAACAATAATGGTTGGTGTTTTAAGCAGGGTTCCCATTTGTTCTTTTTCTAAGATTTGTTCTTATTTGGAGGGGTCTAATCTTAGAAATTTAAAATGTTCTTATTCCGGAAATTTTATCTGGGAACCCTGGTTTTAAGTGATGGCCTATTTGTTTCCTTCCCCTCGCACCTTTGGCACGTACTGTGCCGAAGATTATCCACTGCAAAGCAAACAAAAAAGCCGGGCCAAGTGTTCAACAAATCGGCGAGACAAATGGCACAAAGCTGAAGCTTACGATGCAAAACACTCTCAGAGAGTTGCTGTTGAGAGGCGTCCGACGATGAGGAAGAGGTCAAAATGCTAATGTCGAGCAGAGGCGCGAAGATTTTCTACAATTTATATATATATTTTTTTTTCTATGCAAACAATTTGAAAGGATTTGCCAATTTGGTCAGTGAAAAACCCACTCCTCCTCATTAGTGAGGCTAAGGTATCCCGCTGACTGATGCCAAAAAACAACTGGTTTTATTTTTTGTGAAGCATTGCCAATCTCTGACAAATCGAAGGGCGTGAATTCGTTTTGCCCACCTTTGCCAACAATGGCTGTCAAACTGATCAATTTTCACTTTTTGCCTTTTATGATGATTTTCGGTTGAGACCATTAATTAACTGTATGATCATCACTTTTTATCTCTTTGCCCTTCGTTTCTATCATTTTTCCTCTCTTTTCTGATCACCTGTGCCAACAAATGCAATTCGCCCTCCATTCTCCCCTTCGGGCAGTCCATCAAATTGGCCAACAATTGCGCTCCAATGCGCGCCAATTGGACATTTTCCGTCTCAAAACATTTGTGCATCAGTCGAGCGAACCATCCGAGGCCAATGTCCAAGGCCAAAAACATTTGGGGAAAACGGGCCAAAAGCTCCAACAAAATGGTAGAGGCAATGGCGAAATATTTGCCACTGAAGATGACATTATCATCAAATAAAATCGAATTTTTGAAAACGGAAATTTCGAAAAATCATAAATCGAATTAGTGCCTTTCTGCGCTTGACGTTTTGTCCTCCTCAACGCTTTGCGAACTTTTCGGCGAAAACTCTTCGACCGATGGAATGCCTCCTCCAATTTCTGCTGTATCGATAAGAAAATGGAGTGCATTATTGGCAAACAGTTGAAATCGCCACCAGCCGACCAGGACAGAGACGGACCGGGCTGAAAGTGCCGAAAACATTGCGGCGATCAAATGGACAGATTCGTGCCGTTCGACCGGCGACACGTCTCGCACGTGGAGAGCCATAAAAGGGCAAAAGAAATGAAAATGGAATTATAAAATTGGTCAGAGTTAGCGGAAAGATCGGCACTTTTCGCATTTTTGGATTTGAATTTTTATAAAACCAGTGAATATGTAATTACTAGTTATTTGCACAAAATTCCCGAATATACACAAAAAGACGAAAAATATTTATATCAAAATATGTACTCAATTGGAAAAAATGCACTTAAAATTTATGAATTTCAAATTTAATGAAAATGGCAAACAAAGAATTCCCCGTAATGCCAGGGATGCGATTTTGCCCCTATTTAGTGGCATTTGCCACTATTTTGAGGGTTTTTAAAATTGCCACTATTTGCCTTTTTTACCCAATTTTTCTCTATAAATTTATTCACTTTGTTAAAATTTCCTCGGCGGCACTTATCGGTACCGCCGGACAGAATTTGCTTTGGAGTTTTTCATATCTCAAAATTTTGTAAATATTCTTAAGAATAGGCTTACAAATCTTAACCATTTTGGGGGTTTATTCCGTTGACTATCTTAGCAATTTTTAAAGATTTTTCCCGGCGGCGCCTTTCGGCACCGCCGGCCCACCTTAGCATAAATTCGAGCTTATTTTAAGATTGCGGCAAAAAAAAATTGGGCAAAATGCAATTCAGATTTTAATTGTTCCTTTCTGACTCTGATTTGCTTCAACGTGTAAAACGGAATGAAAATACAATATTTGATTAAAATTTTATGCTTTTTGAACAAGTTTAAGGCAACAAAAAAAAAATATGCCACTTTTTTTATGCTCGGCGCCACTATTTTGGACTACCGAGATCGCATCCCTGCGTAAGGCTGCAGGAAATAATTAGCCATTTAATGCAATTTGTTTTTTGTACCTCAGCACAGTGAGGTCGATATTTTGCTGCAGCATTTTCACCACCCATTTTTCACTGGCGGCACACAAATGGGACAGAATGCGTAAAGTCGCAATTCGAACGGCACAATTTTTGCCAAAAATGAGCGACTCGTCCAGAATGTTGGCCCCAATGGCATTTGCCACTCTTTGCGCAATTTCGCTTCTCCGTTTGCTGGCCAAAATTTCGTCAACATCGAAAAGTATCTAAAGGAGCGCTTTTGGGGATATTTTATTCGATTATTACTATATTCTTTCTAATTAAAGCATTTAGACAAATGCATTAAAAAATTTCTTCCCTTTCCAAGCGAAAATTATGACAATTATTAAAACAATTTTATTTCCCTTTGCCTTAGGGCCTGAAAATCTTCAGTGACTAATTTTCATGGGTTTTATGGTGAACTAAGCTATTAGCCAAATCCAATGATTAATTAGCTCATCTCCTATTTTTAATGATATTTAATTATTAAATTTATGCCATTTTTGGCACTTTTAAGAGTCCATTCGTTAAAATATTTGTTATGAGAATACCTGCAGCACATTCTCTTGGCCATTTTCTGCAATTTCTTTGGCCATCCCATCGATTCTGCTCAAAAGGCATAATTCGTCAATTGTTTCATGAGATGTCAAGTTGTTTTGAGTTTTCCCTGATAGTATTCGAATAATTCATTTAAAAATGGCTTTTGGTACGAATTTATTCTTCAAAAATTGCCTTTACCTTTTATTTCCCTTAGGCCTTTTGGGTTAACCCTTGTCAAATTTCGCATTATTTTATTGTTTAATGATAAATAAGTCGAATAACAAAATGTAAAATAAATAAAGGGTTCACCTAAAGTCAGAGTCAGAATAAAATTTGCCTTTAGAGAAATTTTGAATTTGGCATTTTATTTTAACAAACAAATTTCAATATTAAATGAAGGCCATTAATGAGTCACCCTCCTTCCCCCTAGGCCAGAAAGTTTTGTAGTTAAAAGTTAAGTTTTACAAACTTCGCTATCTTTCAATCCTCAAATTACGCAAAAGCATTAGGTTGAATTTTGTTCAATAAAAGTTGGGCCTAAAATTAAAAAAAAATATTGTTTTTTTCCTAAATAATTATAATATAATTGTCTGTGCTTTGTTTACTTTTGAGAAGGTTTTTGTTTTTATCCGTCCCATCCTTCGGTCCCCCTCCCTTCTCCAAATGACCGACCATTTGCCGAAACATGGGACAATAATCAATAAAGAAAGTCCTCCTTTTTTCATTTCAATTTCAATTTTTTATTATACATATATTTTTAATTGGTACGCACTCTTTGCATTTTTAATAGTAAATAATATTTTATCATGAATTAATTCTGTTCCGAAATAATTCATTGTTTTCATCATTAAATTATTCTTCCTCTTTTCATTTTAAACTTTAAGCCAAGAGGTCGCCGAGGGGCACGTCACTTCTGTTAAGCCGATTAAATAAATACAATTCGAAAGAAATGTGCTCGTCAAACAGTGGCACCAATGAAACAGATGTAAAAATTACAGAACAATTGTCAGAAATGGACATAAACGAAATTGGTGGGTAAACAAATACAAAAATAAGAATAATATTATGGATAAAAATGATATTTATTATATTGGCAACGATAGGATAAAAAAAGTGATACTTTGGACTTAGCAATTGCATATCTTAAGTACTGTATTTGAGTTTTTTGTCTGTTGTTACAGTATCCTCACCTGGTGCTAATTTTTATCTCGAGTCGATTCTGCCAAACGAAATTTTCGCCAAAATCACCGACTTTCTCGCCAATGACCACGACTCGCTGGAGGCACTTTACTTTACTTCCAAACGAATGGCCAATCGAATTAAACCATTTCTGGTGGAGAAGCGCAAAAAAGTGAATTTGCTCTAAAAAAATTTTAGACATTTATTCTAATAGAAATAAAACACTAATTATGTGTTAGTAGTAATGCTGATCAAGACAGACCGAGATTTAGCCCTGACGAGACCGCAAAAGTCTGACCTTTCTCGAGTTGAGACTCGAGATTCTTCTGTCAATAGTTTTGGCCTTTTATTCCCTCGCCCCGAATTAAATAGAACCAAAGTAAGTTTAAAAGCTTAGTCAACACATTCGTGCATCGTTGGGTTTTTTTCAAGAGAGTTCTTCAAGTATAACATACATATAACACAATTTTTAAGTAAGCCCTTGCATATTTAAATTGTTGTCATTTTACAAATATTGTTATGGTAAATTGCAAATTTTTTAATTTTTAATACTCTTGAGAATTACTTTTTAAATTTATATTTCCTTTGAAATATTATATTTAGAGTTATTGAAAAAAGACTCATCTTTAAGCAATTAAATTTATACTTTTTATTATTTTTTTTTAGCTTCTCTCTGTTTTTGTTGATTTTCTCAATGCAAATGATGATAGTGCCAATTTTCTGGACAAATGCGACCATTTATTGGTCAAGTCGGAGAAGTATCTGAAGCGGGTGTTGCGCACCAACGAATATTTGTCATTGCGGTAATAAAATGGCATTAAATTTTAATTCATAATTTCATTAATTAATTTGATGAAATTGTTAAATATTTTGAATTTATATTTTAGTGCCCACAATTTGCCCATGAGACGGCTGAGCTTTGTTCTGCTCGGCGTCGGTGATTCGATCAGTGAAGAAAGTGCGTCAAAAATCATTGTTTTAAACTATTTAATCGTTCATCAACTTTTATCTTTTATAGGCAAACTTTCGCTTGAAGAGCGTGCCCACAAACTGCTGAAGATTGCCCAGCTCCATTGTTACGAATTTTCAAATTTTTATGATTCTGTGGCTCTTTTGCATATCGCCTTTGGAGAAGAGAATAATCTAAGCAATGATAGCCTCAAGAAAATGGAGCAAGCATTGGCCTACCGAATTTTCAAAGTGAGGATAAAATAATACCTTAAGATAAATTAAGTGAGCAAATGACCAAATTTTCGCAAATTATCACTATTTTATTATCCATTAATTTGGCAATAAAATATTTTGTTACTTAAGAGATTTATGCACAAATACCCAATTTTGTGTAAATTCACTGACGTCATTTGGCCAGGGAATGGCCGACGAGATGAAAAAGCAAATGGCCAAGGAATTTGGCGAGAAAAACTTCAAAACAGCTCCAAGTCGTTGTGCAAAACCAAGAAAGTGAGGATTTCGAAAGGAAATTAGAATTACCGTGTCAACCCTTCTTAAAACTTAAAAGGGCCTTGTACATATTTCAGGGGAGCCTTCTTATAATGAATGGCACCTCTGAATTCACGAGTTTTAAAATGTTTGGCTAAATATTTTGTTTTTCAGAATGGGTCGGATGTTTGAAATGCGCACTTATGGCCGTGTGGGCAATCCGTACACCACACGTCCGTCAAGGCAACGCAGATACAACTATTACTCAAGAAATCGTTATTATTACAATGAATACAATTATGATTAGGGATGCGATTTTTAGTTAAATACCTAAAATTTTTGCGCACTTGTAACGTTGAGATAAGCATAAAAAACGAGTTTTTAGCTTGGTTTGGAGCTTTTACACCCACTTTTATAATACCTATTTTTACCTATTTCGGGATTTTTCTACCTATTACCTAGTTACCTAATTTGATACCTATTTCGGCATTTTTGATGACTTTTTCAGGATTTTGAATAATTTCATAAGGAAAAGGCCATAAAAAATGAAAAATAGACCCACCCCCTAAGATGGGCTTTTAAAATTTTAAAAAATATACCCCTAAAAACAGGAACTTTTTCTTAAAAAAATAATCTCAAAAGCCAATTTTTTTTTTGGCAAATATGGAACTTTTTTAAATCTTTCCCCATTCCATTTGAATGAGTTTTACGCCGGAAAATCTCGAAAAATTTCTGATTTTTAACACCAACAAAGGAAAATGACCATTTTTTTGTGCTCAAAAATCATTAATAAAAAAAATTTTATTTACCTATTTTGGTACTTATTTCGGAATTTTTGTACCTATTTAATACCTATTTTGAGATTTTTTTCTACCTATTTAAGTACCTATTCTAGGATTTTTCTTACCTAAAAATCGCATCCCTAATTATGATGACTATTATTCCGACAGTTTTGGTTACGAGTTTTATTAGTTCGAAATGAAAGACAAAATTGAATGAACAAAACTCTGTTTTTATCAAATATTCACTTTTTTCATTTTATAAATGAATTTTCTCATCATTAATTGTTGACAATTTATTTATCTATAAAAAGGGGAAAAATGCCGAATTAAAGAAGATCACATTTTTAGACTCTTAAAACGGGTCGTTTACAGTCGGTTAACCGAACCAACCCCGAGGGTTTTTGGGCCAAAGACCGGGGGAACGGTTTATATATTAATAAAGTACAAAATATATTTTAGTGTTTTCTTGAACTTATATAACTATAACGATGGCCACCATGTAATGATTAGGGTTGGCGATTTGAAACCAAACCAAAAAACAAAGACAAATTCAGTTTCGATTATCGGTTCGGTATACCGAATAATGATTATGCCCCAGTGTTCTGCCAGTGTAACAGAGCTTTGGTCCAACTCGGCAACAAATTGTGTCATAACTATGAGGATCGGCTTGAATGTTCCGTTTTTGCGGAACAAATGGTTGGGACGAGGAGTCCTACAACATGGTCGAACATCGCCAGCGGAGGATGTGGAAGAAAAGGGAGGAACCCTGCAAAAGGAGGAGTACAGGAAAAATAACGATAACCAGCAGGAAGAGAAAAAAGCTTTTGATGATGGAGAGGATCAGCAAAGAGGAAGACAGACATTTATGCTGAAGAAGAGCATGGTGATGGCATAAGAACAGAGAGAAAAGATTTATTTTTAAGTCAATTCCAAACTAATGCATTCATTTTTTGTATCATTTTTCGTGTACTTCGCTGCAATGACTAGCGTATGAACCAGGGATGCAGCCGATTTCCGGTTTTCCGATTTCCGATGTATTTGGGACCGGAATTCCGATTTCCGAAAAAAATTTGGGGAATCGGAATTCCGATTTCCGATATTTTTAGGAAAAAATCGGAAAAAAATCGGAATTAATTTTCTCAAAAATACGTAAAATTTTCGAAAAATGAAAAGTTTTTGGTCAAAAAAAAATTTATAAAAAAAAAAATAGTAATTTTGTAGAAAAAAAATTTCCGATTTCCGATGATTTTTGGACCGGAATTCCGATTTCCGAAAAAAATTTTGGCCGTCGGAATTACGGTTTTCCGATTTTTTAAATCAGTGATCGGCTGCATCCCTGGTATGAACTTAACAATCCGTTCAATACTCTAGAGAAATTTTTTTTTGTCCGACACCAAAACGAAAAATAATAAAAGTAAATTGAGTCTGATATATCGAGGCGGGCTTGGGTTTCATGCGGGAGTCCAGTGTAAAACATATGACGTATTTGTGATGCATTTTTCGAGTTCATTTGTCAGCAGGTCGAGGGAACTCAGATAAGTACCGTTCATAAGCGGCATTGCGAATCAAAACTTGATTCGATATCCTGTCAGCGCGGTCTTGGTCTGTCTTAAATTTATCAACACATTCTTAACTGCTACCAAGATTCTTAAACTCACCAAGATTAGTCCTTCAGGCTTTATGATTAAATCATTTTTTCTTGCAAAAATATTTGATCGTGTGGTTGAGCCCGACCAGTCTATCAAGAAAATGAGTTTTCTTTACTAGTAGTGGAGCCAACAGCGATATTCCCCAAATGTAGATCATTGTGGGTGAAATTTGCTACATGGAGGTGAATAATCGCTTCCAAAATTTGTTGCGCCGCTCTCACTGCCGTTGTAAGCTTAAAAGACCTTGCTTGACGTAAAAGCCTTTCCAGAGTTCGGCCGACATAAGTCATTCTTAAAAAAACCAAATAATTAAATAAATGAAAAATATCGAACGTACACGAGAAACAGTAATGAGATTCTGCTTCTATTTCTGTCCAACAAATTCTCTACACGCTCAAAATGAATAAAACGGCAAAAATGCTTGTTTATTCCTATGCGTTTTGCCAAAGACCGGGGGAGGTGTACCGATTTTTGCGCCGCAGATACTTGCGCCGCGACATGTGCGCCGCCCAGTAAAATCGACATTTGCGCCTAAGTCCAAACCATATTAAATTTAATTTGAACCAACTCAAAAACAATTATAACTTAATAATCCATACAAAAAAAGCATTTTATAGTGCTTTTAAAAAAAGAATTCGAATGTTTGTATAAATGGCCATAGTTCAAAAACTCTCGAAGAACACAATTTGTGGCCACATTCAATCAGTAGCATCCATTTACAAATTAACACACATTTTCGGATTCTTAAAAGTTAAATTTAAACTGAATTTAGGACATAGGCGCAAAAGTCGCAATATGCCGAGGAAACGGTTTATATGTAATAAAGTACAAAATTATAATCGCAATACACACCAACTCAAAAAACGAGATGTGTGTCAATAAGTAGAGAGTGCGAGACGCCAAACAAATTTCCCCTTTTTCTCTAACATTCTCCCATTTTGGCGCACTGTCTATTCATTTTTATTTTGAGAAAAACATGTTAACTTCGGACCATCGAAAGAAAAAAAAATTCTGCATCCATTGATATATATGCTTTTTGACTTTGTATATTTTAAAAAGTTAGAGAGAGTTTAAAATTTCAAGAAGTCATAACTTATTCCATGTGTATCTGTTTGCTTAACAGTTGCTTAGAAAAAGCTTCTTCTCTAAAAGAGCTTTCGAATGATACTAAGCTTATATGATTTGGTCAGCAAATAAGTTTTAAAATAGTTATGATAATTATGTAAAATCGGGGCTGCGTTTGGTGGGTGGGAGAGGAGAGAGAAGGGAAATGTGAGAGAGTTAAAGAAGTGAGAGGAAAAAGAAATAGTGAAGGAATTTCTTTCTTTATCTAGCAGGACATTTTGAATTTTGAAAACCATAGGGGGGACCTTTTTTTTATAATTTTTTTTTTTTCAACTCCTAAAAAAAGTTTATTCATAAGTTTTTTTTGGTTTCCGATCACGAATATGATATTATTTTGACCAATTTTAAAATTAAAAAAAAAATTGTAAAAACAAAAGGGTCCCCCCTATGGTTTTGGGTTTTTTTTACAAAATTTTTTTTTAGTTTTTAACTACTTAAAAAATGTCTTCATAAGTTTTTGAGGTTGCCGATCACGAATATAATATTTATTTTGACCAACTATGTGTAAATAAACAAAAAAAAAAATGTCAAAAAAAGTGAAAAAATTTTCAAAATGCAACGCTTTGCAAGTAGCGCCAATTTTTTTTTGTATAATGGGGGGGGGGACAAACTGAACTATTACCAATATAATATTTCATCTTAGGAAGGGTTGAAAATCCAGGGATGTCAGCCGACTTCCAATGTTCGAAAAACGGAAATTTTGTTATTTTTAATTTTTTGACATTCCAATTCACTGATGGTAATTTAACCAACACGGCGAGTATCGGCACCGCCTGACTTTTGCTTTCCCAAAAACAGAAAAAAGATGCTTAAGGCCTGGCACCAGCACCGGGAGACTTTCTTTTTTTTTGATAATTATATTTTCCAGAAATATTTTTACTAACATTTTGTTATAATCTCAAATACTTTTTCGACACAAATGGACACCTTTTCTTTTTTTGATTACAATTTCTCTCAAAAAACTCGAGAGTCAACTCGGTCTTGGCCTCCTCAGGATCAGGGCTTGGCACATAATAACTTTTCCATATAATTTGTTGCCATATTTAAGCTAATTAACCAAAGGTATTGCGAAGCGATGACAAAGTAATAATAAAGCTATTTTATTGTTTTCACAAGCAAAACAAGTGATAGTAAAAATTCAAAGGTATATATCTTACACAAAATATGAAATGAATTAAGTGTTTGTGAGAGTTCCGTGGCATAGATATGTCTTTGTATTAGAGTGACAAAGGTAAAAAACTAATAACAGTTTTCGAATAATTTTCAAAAATGAATCATTGTGACAATTTTTACCTTTTTTTTTTGTAAATCTTGGAGGGGAGGGGGGTGTTGAGAAAGGAAATTGGTCCACTGGGCTGCTGTTGTCTATGAAATGAGAAGGTACATATGATCAAAATGCTAAAATGGTCATTCATTCGTCCGTCCGTTGGTCTCCCCGCCGGCATTCTCTGTCTCCGCGTCCCTTTCATTTTCCGCCGTGTTTCTTCAGCAATGCTTTGGCCTCTTTCAGTGCTTCCGGCTGGTCCTTGTCGTTCTCGTTCTGCTGATACGAGTCAATCAGCTGCTTCAAATGGTGCACCGCACATTCCCTGTCGCCATTTGCCAAGTACGCCTTGGCCAGGAAGAGAATGTTCTCCAGCCAATCCGGCGCCAGTTCCAACACGGCCATGAAATCCTTGGAAGAGAGGCGTTGTGATTTCACTATCATTGTGTACAGAAAACACTTCCAACAAAGCGGGATGGATGAAAAAGGTGGTGCCGTGGCAGGGATATAAATAGGGGGGGGGGGGGGAGTACTCAAGATAAGTAGCCACACCAGCCCTGGTCACCTCAACAAAAGAAAAAAAAACCTCAATAAAAAAGAAATAAAACCAAAACAAATGCCTTTTCGCGATGGTTACCAGGGATGGCGACGATCTCAGATTTGAAAAATTGGAAAACCGGAATTCCGTTGAACAAAAATTTTTCGGAAATCGGAATTCCGGTCCAAAAAACATCGGAAATCGTCGCCATCCCTGGTGGTTATTCCTCTCTGACGAAACCCTTGGAAATCTCTATTAACAAATACACCTCCTAAAATTTTCAGACTCGTCTCGGCGGCGCATTTTGGCACCGCCGGCCTCTCCCTCCCTTTCCGCAGAAAAAAAAAAATTCTTCGGCCGTCATGACCTCTTTTTTTTTTGGGATTACGGTGTTTTGAATGTGATCCTTCCCCTTCCCCACTTTTTTAGTTTTCATCAAAAATCTGCCCGTTTTTTTCATTAAATAAAAATGGCCGGAGGGCGCGATTGGTCCAATTTTCCCAGTCGGTGTCAATTCGCCGCCGCACTCACTCTGATCGCTTCGCTGAGTGAAACTTCGGGCGGTGGGCCAAAAAGGACGGTGGCCGCCTTCCGTTCAATCCACGACAGAGACGCAACCGAAAGGACGAGTCGGCCACGCATGTGAAGCAACTGACAAAGCGGGAGAGAAGGGAAGAAAAATAATTAAACAAATATTAACAAATTGCTAACAGTGTACTCCTCCGGATTGATGGCCAATGCCTTGTCAAGAACTTCCTGAAAAATTTCGCAACAATCAGCAGAAATTATGTCACCATTCCTTCCAATGTTTCAAACGGTATTTCAAAAGCGGAACATGACAAAACATCGCCCTCGAAACACCGCCGAGATAATTTGTTTTTTTCATAAATTCTAATATGTTTGTTTATCTCTAAAAATTTCAAGAAAAAATCATGGTCTTCATGAAATTTCCTGCCTGAAAAAAAACTTTAATATAAGAAATTTATTTTTAAAATTGCCTCGGGGTGTTTCGTCGGCGGTGTTTTGTGAGTGTTCCGTTTCAAGTGTTTTTTCCGTTATTTCGTGATCCTACCCCCTGCGGCGTTCGCCCATTAGGCCCTTTTGAAGTCGAATGTTTTGTTTTTGTACTTTGATCGCATTAAATGGTTCCTAAATAATTTCCCACCCTTAATCTCGACTTCCAATTCTTTTAAAAATCTAAACCAACTTTTGCACTTGGACAGTGCACTCCCTTGGTCTTTTGATTTTTTTTTTTTTTTGATATTTTGCGATCTTTTTTTATTTGTTTTTTCTTTGTAAATTTTGGTCTCGAAAAAATGCTGTATTATTTGGAATGAATGACAAAAACGGAGGGCGAGAGGGGAGGAGGGAGTGGGGGGGTGAAGGGTGGTGATATGGCATATGTATGCCCCACCCCAATGGTCAAAATGGATTTAAACTGAACAATGCACTTCCTTAAATGAATACTAAACTGACCCTAAAGAAATTGCCCTGTTCAATGCGCTCCTTCGTGCCGAGAAAGTCAGTCCGTGAGCCAACTGTGGCGGCGGTCCATTTCAGTACGTTGAAGTCGTCACTGCACAACTCATAGGCAGAGCAGGCGTATTTGTGGCCTGAAAAACAAATTTGGGGCAAAAAGGAATAATCAAAGTGAAGGTTAGGTGTGTTTTTATGTAATTTTCCATGCTTTTTTAAGCAATTTTTTTTTGAGGGAAATTATTGTGAAGAATTGGAAGAGGCATAAAAGGCGGGAAGCGCCAATAAGAAATGCATAACCCAAAAAAGAACTTGTCAGAATTTGCTTACCTTCGTCGAGCAATTTCTTTTTCTTCGGGTTTTTCATCTCGAGTGGATACGCCATTTGAACACATGACCGAGCTGTAAAAGGGAAGGAGACAATGGCAAACAACGAAAAAAAACAGGGAGGAGGTAGGGTAGACGATGACAATTTCGTAATCAAATCACATTATATTTTCAAAACTTTCCCCGGCGATGCTGTTGGCACCGTCATATTTCCGCAAGTTCCGACCCAATTTTTCTAGCCAACCCTCCCTCCCCCCCCCCTCCCTCTGAATCCGTTCGAATAAAACGAATGACCCCTTATCCCTTTAATTTCATTAAAAGAAACAAATTTGACAAAAAAAAAATGTGCGGACCGACCAAGTCTCCACAGAACTTCATGCTGACCCTGTCCGATGTTCAAGCTCTGTTTTACCAAAAGGCAATAGGATTCCTCGTGTTTGTTCTCACTGTCAAGTTGGTCGACGTATTCAAACTGAAAAAATGAATGAATATATATTAATTTTCCTCCAATTTTAGACAAAATTGTTTACCATGAGCAGCTGACTTTAAGAGTAAAAAGTCAATGATAAAAAAACCTGAAAATTTAATCATAAAGAAATGTTTGAATTAGAAAGAAGAAAATGGGAATGGCCAATGGTTGTGCAGATGCGAGGCAAGAAAAAACCCCCATTATGTATATAGAAAGTTTAAAGAAATAATTGTCCTCGGAAAGAAGAGGGAGGATGTTTTGTCATCAAAATAAGAGATGGGGAGGAGCAGCCGAACAGGGAAAAAAGAATTGCAAGCAGCACATTACGGATAATTTATGTACGATGAACTCAACAAATTAGCAAGTACCTTACTAAATACTTTAATGCAGGGTAGGGATCGGTCGAGCTCTATTTCAAAGACCGATAAGGTGATTCAAAGGACATAAGGGGGAGAATTTTGAATTCAAAGGACATAGCAAAATTTATTCAAATGGTTTGAAATTTCACCCAAATGAATTCTTTTTTTCGTTATTTTTCTTGTTTCCGGTAAGCATTTTCTGGCGCTGCCGGGGAAAAATTGAGAATTTCGGGTACCCTACTATTAACTGGTCAATTTTGAAAATTTGTTTAAAAATGAGCATTCTTTAGACACAAAGCCAAAAAACTTACACATGAAATGAATTCGCCTCCCCACGAAATGTCGATTCCACGAAATGTCGACTCGACTTTTTGTCGACTCACCCAAAACTTATGTTCCAAAAGTCATTCCCATTTTTTTCGAACTCAATTAGACATCTATTTCGAACATCGAACTCGCGGCGATTAAATTATTAGAAAGTATTCGGTTTTTGGCCGAATCGACATTTTATGGAGTCGGCATTTCGTGGAGTCGACATTTCGTGGATTTTTGGCAGAGTCGACATTTCGTGGGTGCGCCAGCACTTTTACCCTTTTTGGGCAAAAAGCCGATTTCAAAAACATCTTTGAAATATTGAAATAAAGGACGTTTTAATTTTTCAAAGGATGAAAGCTGAAAATAAAGGACTGTCCTGAATCCGAACCCTGATTTAATGAATGTATAAAAGTGAGAATTGGTTCAAAACTCAAAACTAAAAGTTTCTTTGTCAGAAGTATTTCTTGGAATGAATAAGTATACATAAAACGTACAAATGCAAAATGTACATGCACATAAACACGTAATGTACACATGTACATATGTGTTCATTCGTTTATCGCATTTTTTGATCATTATTTTGAAAAAAAAAATTTTTTTTTTCAATTACGAATGAAAACGTTAATTATTTCGACTGTGCATCATCATTTGGTTGGAGGTTGTTGAATTGAGGAGGGAAGGTGAAATGCGCGCAGCAACCCATGACATTGAAACAATTTGTCAGAAAAAAATGGGAAGGCGGCGGGAATGAGGGGGGGGGGGGGGGGGGGGGGAGAGGGGAAGAGAGAACGGAATGGGCGTGGGTTGACGAGTGGCCTTTCTCTGCCGTTCTCTTTCTTTGCCTTCTCTCGCTCCTCTTTCTCACTCTGTCTCTTCTGGCCCTTCCTTTCCTTTCACTTGACCCTTTTTGACGTCTTTTTTAAGTTTGACAAAGCAAAAAAGGGAATGAAGACTTTTGTTGCTGTTGTACACACGTACAATCAATCGCATTTCAATTGGATTGGATGGGAAGAAAAGAATGCATCAATCGGTCGGCGCGACCATCCCCCATCCCCTCTCCCCCTATCCCTCCTCCCCTCCCTTCCTCCCCTGCCTATGTCGGTACCCGTCCCCAGCCCTTTCTCTTCCCATCCCATCCCTTCATCCATTCCCTTTCTGCCCCCAATCCATTCACGACAGTTTTGATTTTTCCGTTTGTGACATGTCAGATTTGTATTTGTTTTTCAACAAAAAAGGGGAACGCTTGGGAGAAGCGATAAAAAAAAGATCGCCGAACGGATGCCAAATGCTCAAGGACAGCTTTCCGCTGTAGCAAAAAGTTAATTAATTGTCCGAAAAGGGAAAAACGTCGGAGATAAAAGGAATTAATGCCGCAGATGTACACGGAACTGCTTTTTGTTGTTAAAATGTAATTTTTGTATTGACATTGAGCTAATTAGCCTCAAAAGATGGCATAACTTTCTCCATTGGATTACTTAGAACAAAAAGTAAGGACAATCATTTTGTTTAATAAACTTTTTGTTGGTATCGTAAAATGAAATTGATTTTTGATAATGTTTTTTATTAGCAAATATTTATTCGTTTCATTAGAAGTCAATGAAAATGGAAAAAGCCAAAGGAAAGGAAAATCTCACAATCAACATATTTTACTTTTACAAATTTCCCATACTTAACCTCTTTCAATTTCCGTTTCAACGGCGAAGGGTGGGCACAGAATTGGACTGGGTGAAACGCACCTAAAAAATTATTTTTGAGAATTTCTTTAAAAAATCCATAGGGTTCGGGTAAATGGTTTTTTAATGATTTGGCATCAAAATACCGATACTCTGCTGATGTTCTTCGACGGCACTGCGCCAGCACGATGACAACTGTGATTAGGTGTTGACATTTCCTGGCCGAACACTGACAACGCAGTGGGAAAAGAGCGACTGAAAAATAAAAATGATGGGTTGAAGAAATGCTTTTTTTTGAAAAAACGGAAAATATTACTTTTCTCCTTAACCTGAGCCCGGCTGGGCACAATTTGCTTGATAAATTACCAAAATTGTTTTTTTTTTGTATAAAATTTGAGGAGTCTAAGAGAATGGGTGTCCGGTGTTGACAAGCGGCAGAAATTTCTTGAAAACGACCCGAATTATTAATAAATTCAGTGAAAAAAGTGCAAAAAAAATAACGATATATATTTTTGCGTTTTTTCTGCAAAATCTGTTTACTTTAAAAAACATGTTTACGGCCAATCAGTGTACCACACACTCTCCACAATGTTGATGGTTAGAAGAAAAGTAAATAAATAAATCTAATTATTTGATACAAAATTTTGCAAAATTGTTTTTTCCCAAAAAATTTTCATTGCGGAGGAAGGGGAGGGTGAAATTCACCACTGGTTACGGGCATGAGAAGTAAACGAGTTGGAGTCGACACACTAACACCCCTTCCCCCCGCCGCCTCCCCGAAACCGATGGTCCGTCTTTTGGCTACGCCTTTGGGTCGTTCGCCGTGTCTCTCCTCTTCGACTGTTCAATGGTCTGTCTCACCCTTGCTGTTGCTGCTGAATGCGTTGAGCGGACATTGCTCCCATTGCTGATGTGCTCGTACTGTTGCAGGCGAAATTCGCTGCTTGCTGCTGATGGCTCTGCGTAACGGAGACGATGACGCGTCGCATTGGTGTCGGCGGAATGCGCTTCATCAATTTGGCATGTCCTTGTTCGTCCGCCGTCAAAGGTATTGGATCATTAAATGATGCCAATGCAATTGCATGGGCACGACGCTCTTCCTCCTTAAGGGGAAAGAGAGGAGAAAAAAATAACAGATAAATAGGCTATTTTTAGTAAAAATTTTTAAAAAATTTTAATTTGCTATTTTAAAAATTTTCAAGAGGGGGCAGGGTGTGAACTTAAAATCATGCCGAGTTTTAACGCACCTCAAAATGCTGAATGGTCCGCTTTCTGTTCACTTCGCGGTCCCTCTGACGACGCGCCTCTTCACAATTATTTTGCCATTGCATAACCTGCGAATTTGAGTTAAAATTGGGAATCATTGTGTAGGGATGAAATAAAAAAACAAATGTCGTTTTTGCATTAAAAACCAATGATTAAACGGGTCAAAAACTCAAAACTTTCAAACTTTTTTTTTATTGTTGTAATTTCTGACATAAAAAGGAAGTCACTACAACAAATGCTTTTTTTGTGAGATATATTTATTTTTCTCTTTATTTTTACCTGACTTTTGGAGCGCCCCAACTCATGCCTCAATTCGCGATTTTCTTTAACAAGTCGTTTTACAGACTGTTGTAAAAAAAGGGCACGTCCCTTCCACTCGGATAATTCATTAATCGCAGAATTGTCCATTTAATTGTAGATTTAATGAAAATCTTCCAAAATATTGAAACTAAGAAATACAAAATTACAAGACAAAAAATTTCTCGAAGATTATTGGTCCCTAGGGGTGGTTTGAGGCGCTGAGCACGGTAAGACTTTCCTTTGACAAATTCCGAACCTCGAACACGATTTCGAACACTTAAATTTTCAAGTTTGCACCAAAAATTTTTTGTGGATTTTTTTTTGATACATGGATTTAGAGGAAACCTAAGCGATTTGAAAAAATTGTAAAATGAATCAATATTGAAGAATTCGCTTCCGCTCCGAGTGTCGAAATTCCGAGTGCCGAATAGTGTAAATAATGTCCGAGTGCCGAAAGGGCCGAGTTCCGAATGCTTTTTTTAAACTGACACTACTCTATAATTAAGGCTTAGTTTAGGTCTGAACTTTGGCATAGGCTTAAGCTCGACTAGGTTTAGGCTTTTATGTTTTCATTTTTTAAACAAAAGCCATTTTGGATTTTTTTGTGCCATTCGGAACTCAGAAAGGTTCTAATACATTCCCGAGATCTTAAGCTTTTGAATGATACCAAGATTGTAGGAATTTATTCACCAAGAAGAAAGTTATGGTCCATGAAACTCCAAAAACTTTGCGCCAAGGTGGCTGCGCCAAAATGGCTCTGAGCCAAGATGGCCGCGCCAAGGTGGCTGCGCCAAGGTGACCCGGTCCGGTTTTCAAAGGATATCTTTGAAATAAAGAGCGTTTCAATTTTTCAAAGGATGAAAACCAAAAATAAAGGACGAATCCGAACCCTGATTTATTCACATTGCTACATCACCAGTGTTTAAGCAGTATTTGCAAGAAATGTGAAAATTTAAATGTTCGAATTCGGGTTCGAGGTTCTGAATTTGTCAAAAAGAAGGTCCGGTCCCTAGAAATGTCTTTTTAATAGTGAAGAGCCCCAATAAAAAGAGCAAAGATTTTCTACAGAAATCTGGTGAGTCTACTTTTGCAGCGATTTGTAAAAACGGCGCACCCACGAAATGTCGATTCCACGAAATGTCGACTAAGCCAAAAATCCACGAAATGTCGACTCAGCCAAAAATCCACGAAATGTCGACTCCATAAAATGTCGACTCCATAAAATGTCGACTTGGCCAAAAACCGAATACTTTCGATTAATTTAATCCCCGCAAGGTTCGATGTTCGAAATAGATGTCTAATTGAGTCCGAAAAAAATGGGAGTGACTTTTTGAACATAAGTTTTGGGTGAGTCGACAAAAAGTCGAGTCGACATTTCGTGGAATTTTGACTGAGTCGACATTTCGTGGATTTTTAGCTTAGTCGACATTTCGTGGATTTCTGGCTTAGTCGACATTTCGTGGAGTCGACATTTCGTGGGGAGGCGGTAAAAACATCTTGTCAAAGAAAAAGGTAAATTTCCATAAAAAATATAATTCTTAACAAAATTAGATAAAATTAACAATTTGGGTCCGAGATTTTTTCCTTCTTTCTTTCGGATAAGAATTCGTTTCCGAGATTTTTCGAAGCAATTTGGGCAAAATTCCGGAACCCAATTTTCAGATTTGTAAAAAAAAATTGTGAAATTTATGGAATTTTTCCTTATTAAATAAAACTTATGAAATTTCTATTTTTTTAAGGCGGGGCCTTACATCATAGCCGATCGCTGGCCACTCAATGCATTTTTTTTTTCAAATTCGACTTAAAATTGAATTATTGGGAAAATTCTGTAAACAAAATTTCATCAAAGTTTTCCGGCGGCGTCTAACGGCACCACGGCCCACACACTATAAAATTTTAAGTTAGTTGAACATTAAAAAAAAAGAACTTTTCCAATTGAAAAACTTGATTATTTTGAGTTAAATTCTGTTAATTCAAATTCTAAAAAATTCCCCCGCTGGCGCCGGGACCGCCCAGTTCGTCGCGGTACGTTTCGTCGCGGAAGCCATAACTTTTTTCTTTATTAACCAAAAAAATTAAATGCGGGAGCTAATTATTGAGATACGTTTTGAAAAACTCTTAAGGTAAAAGGTGTCGGCGGTGTCTATAGACGCCGCCGGGAATTTTTTGTATAAATTGACATTTGGATCACTTTCTTTCATTATTTTTTGTAAATTTTCCGTAACTGCTTTTTTTAAACAAAAAGAGATCCCTAAAATTTAAAAATTAACTATGTGAATTTTTATAAAATAACCACATTTTTTGACAATTTTTCTAAAGAAAATTTCAAAAAAATTTCCCGGTGGCGCTTATCAGCACCAGGGTTGCCGCGGGGCGAGAAAAATGTCGGGTCGGGTTTCGGGTCGGGGCGGCCAAAAAATTACGGGTCGGGTTTCGGGCTTCGGAGCGAGAAAAAGACCGGGTTTCGGGCTTCGGGTTTCGGGGCAATCAAAAAAATAAAGAAATTTACATTTTTGAAGCGATTTCTTTAATAATTTTTTTAAATTTTACTGGCGGTGCCTGCGGCGCCTGTCGGCCCCGCCGGATACTCAACCCTTTTACATTAAAATAGGCCCCAATATTAAACCATGTGAAAACTTATCATTATGAAAAAATTATTTTAAAAGTTAATATTAGTAAAATGACTAATTTGGTAACAGAATTTTGTACTAAAAGGACAAATTCTGAATTTTTAGTTAGATATTCAGAAACCCTAAGCGAATGGGACCCGGTGGTGCCGATAGGCGCCGCCGGGAAAATTTTGAAAATCTGGATGGGATTTACTAACAGATTTTGAAACAAAAATGGTTCATTTTGGCGATTTTTTGCGAAGTTTTAAGAGACTCTTTGGTAAAAGGTGTCCGGCGGTGTCGATAGACGCCGCCGGGAAAATTTATGAAATTTTCAATGAATTTTCTACAGAAAAATTGTTAAAATGTTAAAAAATGTCTATTTATAATTTTTGGGCCTTTTCTTTTCATAATTTTACCGTACTGATATTTGGAAAAACAATTTAAAAAAATTTTAAAATTTTCTTTTCTAAGGCGGGTTTGAACCCAAGCCAAGGATGGAAAAGACTATAGTTCTTACCACCACACCAAATCGTCATTGATTTAAAGATTAAAAAGTCTTTTTACAATAAGATATTTTCTCCTTAATTTTTTTTTCTCTCAAATTCTCCTGCTGTTTTGGTGCCCAGACCGGTGCTGAGTCGTTATATAAAAGCCATCAAAATGGGCGTATATAAAAAACCATCAAATGGATTTTTTTGTGTTTTTGGGCGTTATATAAAAAAGCATCAAAATAATACAGTATCAACAAGAAAAAAACATTCGCGCCATGAAAAAATAACCAATGTCATATAAGTATGCGATTAAATTATTTATATAAACATTCTAATGCAAAAGCTTACGTCAATCTATCTAATATAAATTTATTTATATTAACCAAATTTATTATAGCTTATTCCAATTTTTACAATGAATGGGTCATCAAAATCTGTTTATTTTATATTATTAATTTTATTCATTTGCTTCATCATTATTTATTAGTGATGCTCGGTAGTACCGGTACCGGAACCGAGTACCGAGGTCAAGTACCGGTACCGGGGTCGAGCACCGGTACCGATACCGAGTCCCGGGTACCGGTAATTTTTTTTACCGAGCATCACTTTTATTTACTATACCAAAATTTAATCTTTTAAGTAGTAATGTGATAATTAATTATTTTTACCAAAGATTTTTCTTATTTTCAAAAAGTTTATAAATATTTTTAATGCAATACTTTCTTAGAGGAATGAGAATGATTTTCGGTGGACAGATTAAGACTAATTTTTTTAATTGAACGGTTTATCAATTGTTAAATTTTCCAATTGGCATAATATAATTTTTTAAGCAATTGATAGGCGCCGCCGAATTCCTGTCCCGGTCAAACCCGTTTCTGGGTCCCGGGTCAAAATCACGGTCCCGGTCCCATTCTCAGTGCTTTCTAGTCCCGGCCTTTCCCGGACCCGCTTCTGTCCGGCAAACCCTAGTTTAAGGTAATAAACTTTGTGACTTAAAAAAAATTCAATTTAGAAATAACGAATATTTGGATTAATTTGGTGACAAAATATCTTTCTAAGGTAGGTTTGCTTAGGTTTGCGATGATTCAATATTAATTTTTTGAGGTAATTTAATTCATTTATATGCGGATTTCTCTTTTTTCATATTTATTTAAAAGATTTTTAATTTTTCGTCATTGATAAATGAGTCAAAGGCAGAACCACGGCTTCCACCAGTAATGTTATTGTAAATCCAATTTTTAAAAAGGAAAATGAATAAAATCAATAATATACAATATACGGTTTTTGATGCCCATGCATTTCCATAAGTAGAAATAATACAAATATTAGTTAATCTAGCAAAAATTTTAATAGATAAATTGACGTAACATTTATATTAAATTCAATAATTGATTAAATTTAATGCTAATATTGCACAAATAAATATTAGTAAAAAATAATTATTTTATATGGGGTTTATTTTATTGGCACGATTGTTTTTCTAAGCCTTAATACGGTAACAATATGATTTGATGGTTTTTTATAATAATTATTTAAAAAATTATTTGCATACTTATATGACATTGGTTATTTTTTCATGGCGCGAATGTTTTTTTCTTATTGATACGGTATTATTTTGATGGTTTTTTATATAACGCCATAGCACCCCCAGACCCCCATTCTTACCAGTGCTTATTTTTTGCCCCGAAACCCGACCAAAAATATCGGGTCGGGTTTCGGGCTTCGGGGCGAGAAAAAGACCGGGTTTCGGGCTTCGGGTTTCGGGTATCGGGCGGCAACCCTGATCAGCACCACCGGCCCAACATTCGTTAAGGTTTTCTCAAAAAAGTATCTCAAAAACCCTCAAAAATTAGTTCTTTCATGCAAGATTTGTTATCAAAATACACTCAAATTTTCAAAAATTTTCCCGGAGGCGGCTATCGGCACCGACGACCCTCACTTTTTTAAAATTAAAAATTTTGTGTCTAATTTCAAAGATCAACAGCTTAAAAAAACAGCCGTAGGTAAATATATGCTGCAAATTTTTTTGTTGTATAAAATTTTTTCTTGAAAAAAGTACCGGTTAGGGGGCTGGCTCGTTTGGGCCCCCACGTTTGGGCCCCGGGGTCGTTTGGGCCCCAAGCCAAAAAAAAAGTAAAAATCACTCTGTTTTTTTGAAAACTTAAGCCTAATTTTTTCAAAGCTTTGAACCCTTAGTTTTTTTAAAAAACTTTTTAGTTTTAACAATGTTTTGAAAAACTAGGGGGGTAGGCTTTTAAAAAAAAACTAAGGGTTAGGTTTTCAAAAAATAGGGGGGTAGGTTTTCAAGAATTAGTTTTTTTGAAATATACCCTAGTTTTTTTTGAAACATACAATAGTTTTTCAAAAAGAAACTAGGGTTAGTTTCAAAAAACAAAGGGGATAGGTTTCAAAAAAACAGGGGTTAGATTTTCAAAAAAAAATTTGCATAGGATTTTCTATTTTTGGCTTGGGGCCCAAACGACCCCGGGGACCAAACGTCGGGGCCCAAACGACCCCGGGGCCCAAACGCCGGGGCCCAAACGCCCCCGACTCCCGGTCAGTACCGATACCGGTACCGGTCGAAAAGTTCAGTATCGGTACCGGTCAGTACCGGTACCGGTTTTTCCCAAAAGTACCGGTACCGCTCAACCCTATATTCCAGTTTACGCGTCCAATCAAATAACTATCCTCGGTTTCTTGGGTCATAACCTTCTGCTTGATCGGTCAATCCCTGCATTCTTGGTATCATTCGAAAGCTTAAAGCCAATAGAAGCTCAATATCAAGTTCAAAAATTTAGAACACCTAAATTCAGAAATTTAGAACCCCCGAACAAAAAAATAGTTAATAACTTTCATTTGTCTGCTTTGTAGCTTTTTTTTGACACTCGTTTTTTAGTAACTTTCTGGCATTAATATATTCTAGAGGTTTTAAGCTTTCGAATGATACCAAGATTGTAGGAATTTATTCACCAAGAAGAAAGTTATGACCCAAGAAACCGATGATAGTTATTTGATTGGACGCGTAAACTGGAATAGAACCCAAATTATCACTTGTTAGGGCTGGGAATTATGTTTTTTTCTAATATTTTTTTGCTTATATGCTTTGAAGAAAGGTGCTCAAAAGAAGCATTTCTGCGTTTTAATTTTTAAATTTGGACGTAAATATTCGTAATAAAAGTAAATATTTTTGGGGTTTTGAAAAAATATTTTAACTCAATATTTTGAGGTTTTGTCAGTATTTTGGTAAATATTTCGGCATTTTTCGATTTTTTCTTGTAAAAATTCAAAAATTTCGCGAAAATACACCCTAAGAATCAACTTTTGAAAAAATTTTGAAAAAATTATCCCTAAAAATAAAAATTCTTAAAAATATTTTTCGAACATTTTTTACTTTTTTTAAATAAATGAAAAAAAAATTTTGTCTGATAACGGTATGCGTTTTTTGCCTGAGAATTTTGAAAAGTACCTTTATTTGCAACTGTAACCAGTGAATAAATTCTTTTTTCGTAAATATTTATTTAAATATTTTGGATATTTTTAGTAAATATAATTTCCAGCCCTATTTATAATAAATTTTCCTCCTACATTTCTTTTTTCTCCCAAACCCTCATGTTTTTGTGCTTACAATCAAACCCCTGTGCTTATTTTTGTCCCGAATCCCGACCAAAAATATCGGGTCGGGATTCGGGTTTTGGGTCACCCGGAACTTCCCCGATACATACTGAAGAAATCAGCCATCAAATGCTCTAACTCCAAAATGGTATCGTGGAATGTCCAATAAATGCTATTAAATTATTTCAGACCTTTATTGCCTATCGGTACCACCGGATAATTTTCTCATAACGCTCAAAGTTTATCTCATAATACCCAAAATTTGTATTTTGTCATAAACTATAATTAATACATCCACATTTTCAAAATTTCCCTGGCGGCGTTTGTCGCCGTCGTCATACACATTCCCGTCCCCTAAAAATTTAATATAACATCGGGATTTATTAAGTATTTATTTTTTGACAGAGGACCTTTTGACTCATCAGTCATAATTTTTATTTAATGCTTTAAATTCTAACACATATGTACATAAATGCACTTTTTCATTAATCAGATTAGGGCAAATATCTAATATATTAATTTTGCAATGTGTGTGTGTGTGTCACAAAATTTGAAATATTTATTGACACGAAAATATGAAGAAATAATTTATTAAAATAGTGAGAGAGAAAAAAGAAAGCGAAGGAGAAGCGAGAGAGAGAGAGACGAACAGATAAAGATATAGGGGGCGACAGAGAAAGAAAGGAAAAAAGAGGTAGGAAGAAAGAGAGAGTGAGATTGAGATGTAAAGAGAGAGAGAGAGAGAAAGATAAAGGACTCGAAAAAGAATAGAAAGAGAGAGAGAGGGAAGAAAAATTTAAAATAATGGAGCAGTGGGAGAGAGAGAGAGAAACAGAGCGATGGATAAGAGGTGTCAAAGAGACGAAGAAATAAAGATACAGAGAGCGGCAGAGAAAGAAAGAGAAAAAAGAGAGTAAAGAAAGAAAAGAGAGAGCGAAAGAGATAGAGGTGGAAAGAGAGAGAGAAAGAGAGAGGAATAAAAGAAATAGAGAGGAAAACTGAAAAAAATTTTGTTGAGGAGAGAAAAAGGGAAAAAGGAAGAGTGGAAATGAGGGAGGAAGAAAAAAAGAAAGTGGAGAAAGAGAGATAACGGGAAAGAGAGAGAGGAAGGAAGAAGAAAAACTGAGACAAAAGGAAAGATAGAGAGAAAGGAGCAAAGAGAGAGAGAAAAGGGGAGTAAGAAATATAGCAACGGAGAAGAGATGGAGAGAGAGAGAGCGAACAAAGAAGGAAACAGAGGACGGTTGAATGTGAAAAATAATGATCGAAAGAGAAATAAGAGGGAGGAAGAAAGAGAGAGAGAGAGGGAAAGAGAAAGAGAAAAAGGGAAGGAAGAAAGAAAGAGGGAGAGGAAGAAAGAGATAGAGTGAAAGAGAGGGGAAGAAAAAAGAGGGAGAAAGGAAGAGAGAGAAAAAATGGAAACTAATGAGGAAACAAGAGAGAGAGAAAGAGTGGAAGGAACAGAGATAGCTACAGAGAGCTATAAAGGAAAAGAGAGAGACATAGAGAGACGAGAAAGAAAGACTGTTGGAGACAGAGCTGAGAAAAGAATAAAAGAAAGAGAACATTTGGAACAAAAAAGATAGAGAGAGAAAGAAAGAGGGGAAGGAAGAGATTGAGAGAAAGAGAAGGGGAAGATATATAGAGGAAGAAAATGGAACCTAATGAGGAGGGAGGCGAGAGAGAGAAAGAAAGATAGAGGACATGTGAGACAAAAACAGGCAGATAGACTGAGAAAGATGGAGTATAGATAAAATAGAAATGAATAGAGGAAGGAAGAGAAAAAGACCAAAGAAAGAACAGATGGAAAAAGAGATACAAAGAAAGATCTAAGTAAGAAAGTCTATTTTTTTTTTAGTATTTTGTTTTTAACTAGCGCAAGGGGCGCAGCGAAGCGAGCACACCTGCGCTGAATGATGGAAACAGAGAGAGAGAGGAAGAAAGAGAATGAGAGGGAAGGAGAAGGGAGATAGACAGAGAGCGACAGAGGAAGAGAAAGAGAGGGTAAAAGAGGGAGGAAGAAAGAGGGAATAGACTCTTCTTAAGCGAGAAAGATACAGAGAGCGATAGAGGAGGAGTGAGAGATAGAGGGACTAGAAGAAGAATGATGGAAACAGATAAAGAAAGGAAGAAAGAGAATGAGAGAGAAGGAGAAGAGAAATAGACAGAGAGCGACAGAGGAAGATAAAGAGAGGGTAAAAGAGGGAGGAAGAAAGAGGGAGATAGGGAGAGGCAACAGATTGTTCATAAGAGAGAAAGATACAGAGAGCGACAGAGGAGGAGTGAGAGATAGAGGGACTAGAAAAAGAATGATGGAGACAGAGAGAGAGAGAGAAGAAGAAAGAGAATGAGAGAGAAGGAGAAGCGAAATAAACAGAGAGCGACAGAGGAAGAGAAAGAGAGGATAAAAGAGGGAGAAAGAAAGAGGGCGAGAAGGAGAGTGAAAAGACTGTTCATAAGAGAGAAAGATAAAGAGAGCGAAAGGGGAAGAACCTATAGAGAAAGTGAGAGAAAAGAAAGATAAGAGGAACAAAGAGAGATAGAGAGCGAGAAATTTTTTTTTCGAATTTGAGTTTTAACTAGCGCAAGGTGCGCGAGCGTGGCGAGCGCACCTGCGCTAGTTAGTTATTAATCATGTATTAGTCACAATATAAAAAGGCCGAATTTATGGACAGCTTCAAATTGATGATAATCATCACATGATGCCATCCATGCCTTTTTCCATTTTCTTCTATTGAATTGATTTCCTGAGTAAGAATGTTGTCCCAGTGCCCGACGGCAAGGGCGGCGAGTCGGGGACCACGAAATTCGAATTTTATTGATTTTTGAACACAACCTTATGAAAGTATATCCTTTGCCTATTCAAACCATAAAATTATATTTTACATTTAATTTTCATTTTATTTTCAATGTTATTTCTCCGATTGACAGATTTATCTATCACTTTGCTTCTGTTCGTCAAACTGTGCCCCGTTTCACCGCCCATGGGTTTGATCAGCTTCAGTGTTCCGCTTCTTCTGCCACTGCTTTTCCAATTGTTCTGCAACAATACGCTTTTCGCTCGCGGTGTTTTTGCGCATCCTTTGCCATCGAAAGAAACTCAAACACCAGTGAATGTCGAAAGACCAAGTTATGTGGTTTTTTCTGGTTTGCCAATTGGTAAACCACCATTGGGTACCAAAGTACCAGGATTTCCGCGAATTGTCTGAGTACCCCACGGTGATTTCACTCGTCAACAATTTGTCACGGAAGAGGAAAATGATGGAAAGAAAAAGTGAGGGAAATGATGGATGAACAAAGGGGGGGAAGAAAGGCAAGATTGAAGCAGAACGAGAGAGATAAGAAAAAGAGTGCTGGAGGAAAACCCATTTACCGTATTTACTCTAATAGAAGACCCGGTCTTATATTGTTCAACCCCTCTCAAAAGGGGTCTTCTAATAGAGGGGGGTCTTCTAATAGAGGGGGGTCTTCTAATAGAGGGGGGTATTTTAATAGAGGGTGGTCTTCTAATAGAGGTGGGTCTTCTATTAGAGTAAATACGGTAAATTCTATTCAAAATGAGCTTATGTATATAACTTTTGGGATGAAATGATGCTGCACTGATATACTATATATACATCTCAAAGTTTAATCGGTAATCGGTAAATTTACCGTTTTTTACCGACCCGAAAAAATCGGTAACTTTTAAAACGCACATTTATTATTTAAAACGCTTTTTCAAGATATAAAGTTGAGCATTTAATTAACAAGATAAAATATTAGCTGCATATAAACTGCTGTCCTCGAGAGTGAGTTATTGAGTGAAATACGGGAGAGATTTTTAGTTATTTTACTAAAATTATTTGATTTTTTTTAGGATAACAAGATTTTTTTTAGAGAAAGTCTAATGTAAAAGGGGTCAGGCGGTGTCTATAGGCGCCGTCGGGGAAAAATTTCAAAATGAATTTTAAGGGGATTTTTGTATGTTTAATATTATGTTTTTTTAAATGCATTAATGAAAAACACTGTTACCTCGGTAAATTTTACCGTGCCTGACAAATGAGCCTACTATATATACATTAAAGGATTCGGCATCGTATACAAAAATCTTGTTTCAACTTTCTTATTTTGGGCAATCTGCGAATTTTTGAAAGTGCCCGCGGTTAATGCTGACATGATTGAGTTGAGTGCCATATTTTTGTTGCCCCTCAAAATATAACCAAGATAAATTTTAATGAAATTTATTTTTAAAAAATCATTCACCTTATTTTTTTATTGTTTCAAAAAAAAAATTTGGTAAAATCGAAATTTTAAAATTTTTCAAAAAATGCTAAATAAAAAGAGTTGGTAAGGCGCAGATTTTATTTCAAAATTTACCGACTTTCTTTGAGCACAAATATGGTTTTCTTGAAACTGCTTAAAAGTGAGTTTTCTTCAGAAATAAAAGAAAGGTTCTTAATCATCGACATTAAATTCTTTAAAAAAATTGGTCACAAATTCTCAATTGATGCATGATGTTGACTCATCGTGAAACTTGAATTGCATGTTCATTGTGCCGGCGTCAAACCATCGCTGTACGGTGCCCGTCCGTGTGACGTACTCACTCGGAATGCCAAGGTCGACCTTGCGTTGGCATGGAAGAATGCCACGGTCGCAGTCGTTATAAACTGAGATTACTAAGTGTATGGGAAGCAAGGCCAATACAACAGACTTTTCAGATGCACATTCATGCCAAACATTGATCCGACCCCTCCGTCCAATGCGAAATTGCCTTGGGCGTCCGTTTTCGCGTCCGCCAGCTGATCATCAGGGCCTTTTGAGCAGAAATATTTCAAAAATTGAATGAATTAAATAATGGCTTTAGTCCAGTTTATGCGTCCAATGGACTTTTGTGCGTCCAACAACTAACCATCTTTGGTTTCATGGGCCATAACTTTCTTCTCGATGAACTAATCCCTACATTCTTGGTATCATTCAAAAGCTTTAAGTCTATAGAAGCTTAAGCATTTAATTTTAAAAAAACCGACAAAATAAAATAGTATTAATAAAATAACTTATTTTCTTTTTTCTCCTTTATCTTTTTTTGACGATTTTTCGAATTTCATGTACTAATACATTCTTAAGACTTTGACCTTTCGAATGATACCAGGAATTCAGGGATTGATTAATCAAGGAAAAGGTTATAACCCATGATGGTTAGTTGATTGGACGCATAAACTGGAATAGAGCCTAAATCATTAGGTACCAATTTTTTTGTTCCACAGCTTCACTTTTGTGTTGGACAACGGTTTATCACCGCACATCAATCGGCCGCGGACGCCAACCGATTGTTGTCGGAACGCTTCGACAGTAAAAAGAGGGAGCAAAAAAAGCAACAAAAGGGTGATCAGAGAAAAATTCATTTGCAAATTTTTATTATAGCCAAAAATTTAAAAGAAAAATTATTTGATATTAAATTAAGGACAATTCATACATTTGTTTAGTTTATAAAATGGGTCCACAAAATGTCAGTCTTTGGTGTTTTATTTTTCGCAGGGATTTGTGTGTGTTTTCTCGCTGGATTTTGTCTTTTATATTCACAAATATAAGTATAAATATATTTTTTTGAAAATGACGAATAGTGAAAGCGATAAGCGAAGTGACTGAGACATTGTAAAATTTTTAAATTGTTTACACAGGAAAAGCAAAAAAAGGGGGGGGGGGAAATGGGGGAGGGAACGGGAATGAGTCATTCCGTCGAAAGAAATGGGCGAAGATAAATAAATATTATGGCCCAACAGAGTATTTTGAATTGAGTCATTTTTAAATTTGACATTCCCTTTTGAAAATATTTGAAGCTGTTTAAAATAAAAAGAATTGCAGCTAAATTTGCTTCGCAAAATTGGAGTAAAGAATAATTATTTTGGAATTTATTGAAAGAATTTATCTGCTAATTCGTCAACACTTTACTCAACAGAAAGTTAGCCAAAATATCAAAATTGTTTCGATGGCCAAAAGGCAACGAATAATTAACTGAATTTGGCCAAGTCCGGCTACAGTTGAAGGACGAAGTCGAATGATGAACTTAATTTTAAATCAATAATCAAAATTGAAAACAAAATTAAATATAAATATTACACGGGGAAAAGTGCCACAGTTTTCGCATGTCGAAATGTCACCGGCGCCCTTTTTCTGTTGTCCTGGCGACCGCGACAATCGATCAGTTTCTAATGCAAACCAAACTCGAAAGATCACCATGAAAACCAATTGGAAGAGAAGAAGGCGCGACAAACGAACTGAATTTATATTAATTTTATTTGGTTATTTTAGTAAAAAAGGTAAAATTTAAAAATTTATTTTACAAATTACCACAAAATGGTTCCGAATCAAAGTCAGCGGGTATCGATTTGGACATTCGATCATTTTGTAAGAGGATGAGAAGAAGGCAAACCATCGTAAAAATGGGAGAGAAAAGAATAAAATTTTAATTTAATTTAAATACCATCAAAAGCAGTGAAAGGCGTGCGTTTGGCAATGTCACTGCGACAAATGCCATTCTTAAAAAGGGATAGGCCGTTCCAGTCAAAATTATGTATAGTAAAGGCTGAACCCTAAATGTTTGCACGAATTTGTGTGAGTTTGGGTTTCTTTTTTGTGTTTCCTACCCCCCCCCCCCCCTCCCGCTCCCCAAGAGGTCGTTTCATAAATCCGCCATTTTATAAAATTTTCGAAAAAAAATTGTCATAACTTTGCACAAAAGCAACCAAATTAAACAATCTCGGTATCACCCGATAGCTAACAGTTAGCTTTATTAGCTCACATAATCCCAAAAAATGTGATTAAAATTTAAGAAGAAAAATGGCCAAAAATTAATACACTTTTTATGGTTACAACTTTCTTTAATTTTAATTTGCAATTGGAATAGATAATAGAGCTAACCAATAGAAACTAACAATGTTAATTTAATTTATTTATTGTTCGTTCGTCAACTCTTATGGCTATAGTTTAATTATAACAATTATTTTTTCTTTTGTTTTTACATTGTAATGCAAAAAATGGGAATGGACACAGTGGCAGCGTATATTCCGCCGACTTTTCGCTGCAGACAAATTTCATAACGCAGCACGGTGTTGGCAATGTTGGAGAAAAGAGCGGCCCTAAAAAATATAATTGAATTATTTCATTTTCAGCATTTTAATTGCCCTTTCTTTACTCACACACTCTCATTGACTGTGAAAAACTCTCCATATGCATAAAACCGTTGGACATTCATTCCGACCAATTTAAAGCCACCGTAAATTTAGTAAAATAAATTTTATTTTTATTTGAATTATGAAAATAATTATTTATTAAATATGATTTAAATTTTGTTTATACCTGCGATTGTTGTGTTTAAAATATTTGATCTATCCTCATTCGCCCTTTGTTCACTAAAGCCAATTGAGCCTTGGAGCGACTCTTTGGAAAGCATTGCCGAAAATGTCGAAAAAGTGACACTAATTGAAAATGATAAAAAAGAAATTTACGAAAATTTAATACACCTCGATGCCGAAAAAGCGGGAGTGAAGAGGAACATAAAGCAGGTCTGAAATGGCGCAAATTCAATGTCATCAGCACAATTTGACAGATTTGACCTGATTGTCATTAGGGTAATTGGTCAAATCGATTCGGCACGCGGCTTTGATGCTGACGGCAAGTTCGGCAATGATCAGTCCGGAAGACTTGAGCTTTATAAAAATGACCAAATTCCAATAGTTAAAACGGCTACCCGACATTTGGGGATTTGACATTTGGGGACCCGACATTTGGGGACCGACATTTGGGGACCCGACACTTAGGGAACCCGACATTTGGGGACCCGACACTTAGGGAACCCGACATTTGGGGACCCGACATTTGGGGATAACCCCGACATTTGGGGACCCGACATTTGGGGACCCGACATTTGGGGATTTTAATAAAACAAAAAAAAAACCTTATGGGGAATATGCAACTCAGCATATGCACTCCCTTGCCTGCTTTGGCCAGAGTTAATTTATCTCAAAAATTAAATTTTTTTTTAAAAATTAACTCTGTTTCCAGACTCAACCACGTGGAGGTAGCAGACTTTGAGTCCACACAAACCACAACACAATACAAAACACAACATTAAAAAATACCCATAAATTTTGTAAATTTTATAAAAAAAAAGCCTTTCCCAAGGGCCAACGGGATTAATTGCAGTAATAATTAATATTTGCTCAATTTCAAGGACATCCAAACAATTCTAATGGCTCGTCGCCTTTTACTGCATAAAGCATCAGAATGCCCATATCTGACTTCGAATTTTTGATTTTTCGCGTTTCGCCACTTTTTGCTTAATTACATTTTTTTTTAATTCAAAAATTGCACCAAATAATACATTTTAGGCAAATTTCACCGGTTTGGCGGTCCATTTGTTTTGAAACAATGCTAAAAAAATGTTCCGGAGTGTAGTCCTTTGCCGATACTGAAAAAGCATAATCATCAAGCAAAAAGCGTAAAGGAAAAAAATCTTTTAGGAGCTCGTCATATCGTTCTTCCAAAAAAACATACAGAGACAACGACTTGGCAATTCGTAATCTTGTTGAGGGACTTGACTTGATTGAGAACCCAAATGATGACGAAATTCTTACACACCTTAGAACACTACAGTACCGACTGATGCGAAATGACTTTGAAAATTGGGAAGACCCGGATGAGGTTTAGATTTGTATTCTTCGTGATCCCGTTGGCCCTTGGGAAAGGCTTTTTTTTTATAAAATTTACAAAATTTATGGGTATTTTTTAATGTTGTGTTTTGTATTGTGTTGTGGTTTGTGTGGACTCAAAGTCTGCTACCTCCACGTGGTTGAGTCTGGAAACAGAGTTAATTTTTAAAAAAAAATTTAATTTTTGAGATAAATTAACTCTGGCCAAAGCAGGCAAGGGAGTGCATATGCTGAGTTGCATATTCCCCATAAGGTTTTTTTTTGTTTTATTAAAATCCCCAAATGTCGGGTCCCCAAATGTCGGGTCCCCAAATGTCGGGTCCCCAAATGTCGGGGTTATCCCCAAATGTCGGGTCCCCAAATGTCGGGTTCCCTAAGTGTCGGGTCCCCAAATGTCGGGTTCCCTAGGTGTCGGGTCCCCAAATGTCGGTCCCCAAATGTCGGGTCCCCAAATGTCAAATCCCCAAATGTCGCACCACGGTTAAAACATTTCACAATACTCAGTTACAGTAGAAAATTACAGTATAAATGGTGTTGTGAAGCATGATGAGTTGGCGAGAAGGAATCGTTCTAAAAATAATAAAATAAAATAAAAAATAATAAAACTATAAAGGATGCTTTAATCGCTTACATCCCTTTGATTATCACTTCGGGCGACCAAAAGCGCGTTATGTCGAAGCCGGTGAATGCCAAACTGCCGAGTTTGCCGTAATCCTCCGTCTCCCACATCAGTCGTTCGTCCCGCCACATCTTTTGTTGTTGTTTTTCCAAATGATTGGCATTTCCTTTTCGAAAATCCCTTTAAAGTTTAAACACTTACCAATATCAGTGTCCCATGGAAATTCAATGCTTGTTCATCCTCATTCTTAATTCATTTTGGGGACGAATATATTCATAATTGTCGAACCAATTGTTCAATGTGGTCCACAACCAATAAACTTTGAACCTAAAAAAACTCTTCTAAAATTTAGCAATTTAATGCCATGCCAATTTGGTCAACTTCAAATGATAATTATTGCAATTTCAATGTCCTTTTTTGTGGATATTTTTTTGGACCTCCACGGGTTTGCCATCCTTTGAAATTGGCCGAGCATTTCTGTCATAACCGACGAATAGTTTTGGCACCAATTCATGCATATATCTGAGAAAGAAATAATTTTCATAAAAATTGTTTAATTTACGTATTGATTTTGGCCATGTCCTTGTCCAATTCCTTTTGGCCCATTGGCAAGGACAAAATCGTGAACAGATTCAGCGCGGTGGACACTGCCGAAGCAGGACTGACGCCCATCAGACAAATAAAATGCCAAATTAAAATATTTAAAATTAAATATAATAAAAATAAAAACATAACTTTTAAACACATTAATTATTCCGCAATAATATTTTTGTGGGCATTGCATATAAACAATCATTTCCTTCTTTTCACAACCATCATCCCATCCATCCATCCGTTGAGTATCAAATTTCTTCCAAAAATTTTTAATTTTAATTATTCTTAAATGAAATAATGCACTTTTTTTATTCAATTTAAAACAAAAAAATTTCTCATCCTAAAATGTGACCTTTAGCATCTGTTGGTTTGGATTAATGATGGTAAAAATATCGCTTAAAATTCAAATTTTCGTAGCCCATCTCTTAGCTTCTTTTTTAATGTTTCGCACTTTTTTAAGAATATTTTAAACTAATTTCATTGAATTATCCGATGGGCAAATCAGTACCTTCGGCAATAGAAATTTTTCAATTTAAAATCACTAATTTAAAACACCATTTTAAATAACTTTTTTCAACTTCCCTTTTTTTTGTGGCAATTTTGGTGCTTTTTTTTTTGCTATTTCCTATTTAAGTGTCCATTTTTTATCATTTTGGTAAGGTTATTTACTTATTTGTGATGCATTCAATTTATTGGTGCTGTATTAATGAGAATTTAGAATAATTAGAGTGAAATATGCCATCGCTGGACTTATTCACCAATTAAAAACTAAGCACTGATTATTACTTCTTTATTCAACCCAATAGTGCCGATATTTACCCTGCCTCACCAAAGAGACAGTGACTGATCAGATTAATCTCAGCTAATCTAAGAAGTTAAGGACCCTTATTTTTAAAAATTATTTTCATAAAAATAAAAAATGCTTCTCTATATAAAAAATAGTATTTAGACCAAAACTTTTACCAAAATAGTTGAACCACTGTTACATTTATTAGCCAAACAATTTTTTATGTTTTTTTAACATTTATTTTTTTTAGGTCTCGCCAAAATATTTTTTTTGTTTAATTAATTTCTAATGCTGAATTTATTAATCATCCATCGCCTTTTGACAGCACCATCTTTTTATCATTTTCAACAAATGTTTTAGTGAGTCATCAAAAAAAAAAAATAAAAATGGTAATGCTTTTCCCTTCTTGAACAAAAAAGTATTTAAAGAGTTTGATTTTTTGTAATAATTACATTCTAAACAAATAAATTTTATTAATTTTATAATTTATTTTAGTAATTTGTTTATTACAAATGTTTTTCTTTGTAATTGCGCTTTTCATTGGCGCAAGCACTGCTTCTAATAATGACAATTCCATACAAAATGGTAAACGACAAAAACCCAATCCTTTTCTTTAATTTAATTTGTTTAAATATTTGGCAAAAGTTATGTTTTCAGGGGGGATCACTTGTTGGGCCGGCATTGGCTTTGCTTTCGGCGAGAAGGGAGTTTTTGGCAGTTTCACAAAGCAAAAATGCTCACCTGAAACAAAAAGTTGTTTCAGTTCTTCATTCATCACTGTCCATGGTTTAACCAATAAATCCAAAATTAATTTTAAATTTTAATTTGTGATTAGGCGAAATCTTCGCGCATTACAAAGGCTGTGCCGATGCAAATGTTTGTTCGTCCTATGGAAATGCCAATTTTGACAATTTGCGTGGCATTGCCAAACTCACGGACTGCCGCCTCTGCTTCAAGTCGGGCTGCAACAAACCGAAAACAGTCACTATGGACATTCAACTTGGAGGTGCCCAAATTGGAAATCAGTGCAACAAAAACTTTTCGTTACAGAAATTGAATGCGTTTCGGAATTGACGGCGAAAGTGGCGCATTCGTACGGAAATGGGAAAGGCACAAACGGCGGCGAACAAAACAAAGCAACGACGAACCAATGGACGACGCTCAAATTGGCCCCAAAAAGCATTCGATGCTCAGCGCACAGCAATTGGTGTGTGAGCGCAAAATGTGTGCCGACAAAGCTCCAAAAATGTAAAAAGAATTAAACTTTAAACTTTGGGGCAATTTTAAATTATTAGCCGGTGAAAGCAGCATTTTCTCGTTCAAAGGATGCGCGATGTCAAAAATGACCAAAAAGATGATGGATCAATTGTGCGCGGAGGTTATCAATGGCGAAATGGAATTTTTCCGCTTTTTGCCTGGCACGGCAATTGGACACGAAACGGAGGGGCACAACGCCAGCACAAAAAGCGTGTCCTTTGATTTTAATTAGAAATTGAAAAAGGAAAATAAAAAGCTTCGAGATGGATTATAAATTTGTTTTATGGAAAGTAAATACATTTAATTTGCTTTTTTAATATAAATTTATTTAATTTTTTAATTTTTGCTTTTCATTTACGGAAGTCAAATTGGAATGAATCACAAAACAAATTGGACGAAGAAAAGGAAAATCTTCTTTTGTTAAGTTCTAAAATTGGATTTTCGTGTTTCGATTCGATCAGACCAAAACCGAAACTAACGCAACAATGGAAAATGATCATCCGTTATCGGAGAATGCAAACAAATTAATTTGGCAATGTTTAACAATTTAATAGGGAAAGGGCGAATAATTAAAATTTAAAACAATGCAAATGGAAAATTTGCTAAGAAAACGGTGATAACACACATTCCATCACTCTTGCATTCGTCCCAACAATTAATTCATTGGCCATTAGTAAATTTATTGTGATCGATTGATTTTTTATTAATTAAATGTAAATATTTTAAATTAAAATTATGTAAAATTATGTACAAATGCATCCTTTGAGCTCTACGCGATGACATTGTCTGAAAAGAACAAACTTGGCCGCTGGGGAGCCACTTCATATTTTATCGGAAGTGTCGTTGGGTCCGGCATTTTCATAACGCCAACATCAATTTTGAACAGAATCGGATCGGTAATAGTTGACGACAACAAATGAAAAGATAAAAAAGG